>BKCP01004405.1:1506843-1542689 GCA_008636005.1 Striga asiatica | reverse complement strand
GGATATTACTTTAGTAATTAAGGTAATTACTAAATTAATATATTGGAATTTAAAATTGGATTTTAAATTTCCAAACCAAAATAATAATAATATGATTATTATTATATGGATGAAAATTTGGAAATGAATATAATAATAAAGTCTTGGAATAGATTCTCAAGATTTATTATTCTATTATCTTTAAATATGATTTAAAGATTAAAATTATAATTATGAATATAATAGATGGTGGTTGATGGTGGTTATGAACAACCTCACATTGTTTATTATATTCAAAGTCAATAGTTAGTAATTGTATTTAAATAAAATTAGATTTTATTTAAATATTACTAAGTATTGATTATTTTATGCTAAAATGTTTAGTATAAATATGTGCAAAATGGTTTTGCATTGTAATTGATTTTGGGAATCAATCCTAAAATTTCTAAGTGTTAGAAAGAAGAAAGAGTTCTTCATAAACATCAAGAAAGAGTTCTTGATAATTCCAAATAAAATCCATATATATATATATATATATATATATATTCTTATACAAGAAAACCGAGTCATTCCTACTAGCGAAGGAAGGTCGTCGGAACCGGGCTTCATATGGTGGATATGTTTAGAGGGAAGACACGTGGATTCCTTAAGCGAGTAAACACAAAGTGTTGCTGTTACTAAACCGGGAATCGATTTCCTCATCCATCGTCAAATTACGAAGGAGTTCAAGACATTCGGTAAATACTTTATATTTGTATTTACTTTATTGTAACAAATCAAAATTTGTATATGATGCATGTTTTAAAGATGAATATCAATTAATTCGCAATTAATAAGTACGGGTATAGTATTTATACGATAAATACTTATTTTAAAAATTTTAAATTCCGCTGCTTAAAGCCCGTACGGTACTAGCGAACCCAACAAGTCTCTCATCATTGCTAGTCAAAAGTTAGCTGATATAAGTTGGTCGAGAATCATCCACGTCTCCTAAGTTGATCACTTTCAACTCATCAACCGTAGCCTTAACTCCTTCTTCAAGCTCAGCAGGGGCATCCTCCGCGTCTTCTTCGTTTTCTTGGGCATCTTCACATATGGTGATATGGTTTATATATGCAACATCTTCAGCAGGGTCGACAAGACTTTTCAAATAAACACATGTTCTAACTCGTCTGTCTCTTGTAACAACACGAGTCAAACGCAAAGTGTCATTGACTTCATTGATAAACCCTTTTCTCACCAATGTAGCGATTCTTCGATGCAAGATGCCTTCGGGGTTTTGAGGATTTGCTCTTTCTCCATCACTTTCTTCTTCATCTCTTACTCTCGTGTGCACGATCGTTCACGTTTTTCCCTTCAAGACATTACCACATGAAACAATCAATGTGGCTTGTCTCTTCATTCTTGACGGTATCAAGCTTCGAATCTTGGGGAACTTTCTTTCTATCTTCTCATTTCTAACCATCCTTTGAATACCAAGTCTTTGATGACTAGTTCTTTTGGACTCTAACTCTTGAATGGGTCCGAGTCTTTCAAATATCGATCTTCTTTCTCCATTCTTCAAATGACTAGTGGATGAAAATCCTTCCTCAAACTCATGATTAGAATTAGCTCGTCTTATAGTGATCCGAATTGGATTTGGTGCTACAAATCCGAGACGCACTTTAGTTTTTTAAACTTCAGCATCCTTCTTTTGAGTTTTTGCTGCTTGCGGAAGAAGTAATCCCAAAATGCTCACTTCGTTTGGATTATATCCAGATTTGACAAGAAGTTTGTAAGCTTTTGGGTCGTAATACTTAGAGTTTTGAAGCTCCCCTCCGTGTTCCGTCTTAGCTTCTTCAATTGGGCGGACAAACTTTCCCAGGGGTTGCGTGGTTGGTTTCTTGGCATCGAGATTAGGTAACGACAACACCAGTCCATCAAGAGGGTCATTGCCAACGAGGTTATTGGCTTTCTTCTCTTTGGCATCACTTTGCTGTTTGATGGGAGTTTCTTTACAGCGAGCAGACTTGGTATCTTCAAAATAGTACTTGGCGTCGGCGATATAAGACTCGACTTCAGTAAAAGGCTTATTACCTCCAAGAACTTTTCTTACTACACCATCTTGGCAGTATTTAAATCATTGATGCCAGATAGAAGGCACAACTCCATACTCATGCAACCAAGGACGTCCCAACAACATGTTATAAGAGGTTTTGGCATCTATCACATGGAAAAGAGCATTTGAAGTAATCTCCCTGATTAATAACTTCAATCCAATTATGCCTAGAGCTCGTTGTCCCCCTTGGTTAAAGCCTTGAATCATCAAACGGCTATTTGAGAGCTCATCCATCGGGACTTCCAGCTCTTTTAGAGTGCGCAGAGATAAAATGTTCACAGCAGAACCTCCATCTATCAATATGCGATTCACCTTTTTCTCACGAGTGTAACCAGTTACGAATAAAGGCCTATTATGTGGTTTTGAGCCTAACATCAAGTCTTCATCCGTCAAGATGACTGCCGCATCATTGTCTTCATGATCACATCGTTCTTTGTCATCAGTTGACTCATCATCACTTGGGACATCATCTTGCTCGCTCGTCACATTACAAGCGAAACTTTCATATCCTTCCTCGCAGTTCACTATTGAAGCAAAGTTCGCAGAGCCTTTGTCTTCTTCAAGCGATATCTTGACTTGTCGTGCCAACTGCATAACTCTATCTTTGAAGACAAAGCAATCCTCAATGGAATGACTCACCAAACGATGATACTTGCAGTATTTTGGATTGTCAACTTGTCCCGCTTCTTCGGGTCGTTTCATCTCCGGCAATTCAATAAGTTGTTCCCGAATCAAGTCGTCGAAAATTCCAGAAACATCAGAGTCAAGGAAAGGATATTGTTTGGCTTGCATCTCCTTCAAGGTTAATTTTCTTTGCCCCCTATCTTGAGGGACTTCTTTCTTTTCCACAACTTTCTCACTTGTGTTTCCCTTGAGTTTGATGGGTCTTGCATTGACCGCCATTGCTTCCTTCACCTCTTTGTTAGGCGCTTTAGAGGAGAACTTGCCCCCTTTCTTGGCTTCATTTCGGTCCTTGAATCTTTGAGGCTCGTGGACAGGTGGATTCTTGACTCCGCTTGCAGACATGCTTAACTCCATATCATGTGCGCGAGTGGCCAACTCTTCAAAAGACTTTGGTTGAATTCCTTGCAAAATGTATCGGAGACCCCAATGCATCCCTTGAGTACACATTTCAATAGCAGAAGCTTCAGACAGTCGATCCTGCAATTGAGGCTTAGATTTCTCCATCGAATGATGTAGTCAATAACAGGCTCTTCATCCCACTGTTTTGTAGAAGTGAGCTCAATCATGCTAAACTTCCTTCGTGTGCTGTAGCAACGATTGAGAAACTTTTGCTCTAGTTTCTCCCAGCTATCAATAGAATTTTCCTCCAAGTCGGTGTACCACTCGAATGCATTTCCCTTCAATGATCACACAAACTGCTTCACCAGACGATCTCCATATGTTCCAGCATCATTGCAAGTCTCAATGAAGTGAGCTATGTGCTGCTTCGGGCTTCCTTTACCATCGAATTATTGGAATTTCGGCGGTTGATATCCAGTAGGCATCTTCATGCTATCAATCCTTTGGGTGTATGGCTTCGAATAAATTAAAGACAACTTGGAGCCTACATCAAATTTGTCCTTGATGGTTCCCATGATGAATTCTTTGAGTTGGTCAGCTGGTATGAGTCCACTTGAAGAAACATGGATTTCTGACGTATTCTTCTCTTTTTCAGTCTGCTTCACCTCATCTTCTTTAGAAGTTTCTTCATCTTCATGTGTTTCATCTTGCTTGCCCCCGGCACGGCTAGTCTCAACTTTGTCGACCTTTTCTGCCAACTTTGAGATCATGGAGTCTTGATCTTGGACATGTTTCATCAATGCCTCCATTGTTTTCGCCATGGTTGCAAGTTGCTCTTCAATGGTTGATGCGTTCGTCATCATAACAAGTGCCTCCATTGAGAAAAGGTGTTGATGAAACATCGTCTCTAAATCTTCTTCTTGGTTCAAAGGCGACATGTTTTCCTCAACTTGGTGAGAATTTACTTCCAGAGATACACTCTTGTTTTTTGTCATGCTTCTTGTTGTGACACCAACACTTCCGCTTGCAGAACTTGAAGAAATTGACTTGGGAGGAGCCATTGTTGCACTTAGATATCTTGAAGAAAAGAGATGACAGGTAGAGATGGTCCCACCGAGCGTGCCAGAAATTTGTAACGCAAAATTCATATTCTTGAATTAATAAACACGAGAACTTTGTAGTGGATTCTAACTCTCTATTATTCCTCTGATTAATTTCTTCAAGAACAATCTTCAAGTGGATATGAGACTTTTGGAGACGAACCTTCAGTTTGATCTCCGCCGGTCTTGAATTTGGATTTAAATAACGTTTCTTCGAGGGCTTGGCAGCTTGATCTCGAATCGAACGTCGTGATTTCCCAAGAACGTGAAGAACACGAGTCCTTGGTCTTCTCCGCAAAGTTGATCTTCGATCTTCTCTACGCCGGTCTTGACTTTAATAACGTAATTCGGAGGCTTGGCAGCTTGTTTCCAGATTGAACGTCAGTTTTGAGTTTGAACGCGCTTGAATCTTCCTTCGGATCTTCAAGAACGCCTTTGAATCTTCAAGAACACTTGAATCTCGTTGAGAGAATTCTCTAGAGCTCTTGAACTTGGAACTTGAATTGTGAATATGAATTGTGATTTTCACCTTAGGGAGGGTCCCTATTTATAGGTGTTAGGAGAGAGAGTCTTAGAAAAGAAGACTTTAATTTGATTGGTCCATAATTTTCAATATTCATTTATTAAAGAGATAATTAGAAAATGGACTCTTGAAAAAGAAGACTTCAATTTGATTGGTACATGAATATCCACTTATTTATCTCTTTAATAATTATTAAAAGAAATTATTATTTATTTTATTCTCCAAGAAAATGACGTGGCATTTTTTAATTGGCCTTCAAAATATACATGTGGCATTCTTTAATTGGCCAACAATATATATTAAATAACCAATTAATTAACTATTTAATTTAGAAATTTAAATTTCATTAATTTTTCAAATAAAATAGAAAATTATTAAATTAATTTTAACATGAAATTTAACACTTGTCGCCATTTTATTGGTTCATGGTATTCTACACTGTGCAGGCCAAGTGTTAAATACGACCGCTCAATGAAGTAACAGCCAGGTCGAATACTTGGGTTGGGAAGCTAAGAGTGAAAAATACTGTATACTGTAAAAATTGTTGGTTCAAGCATGCAGTGTGTTGTGTTGTAAAAATCTTGGGTAGCTGTGCGAATAATGGAACATTGAAATTTTATCACTGGGCAAGTCCTAGTCTCCTTTCTTCTGCCAAAGCATTCCACGTGGAAAAAGACTTCAACATGTGATCACATTGTTTGCCAACCGCTCAAGCAACTGTTTGATCATATACAAAACTTCCTCGCACTATCTTGAAGACTGAGCAATCACACAAAGTAAACCACATTAAAACTAAATACAAACCAACCCATATATATACAATCCCATGTGTGTATCTGTTTTGATGAATTGAAGAATGAAAGTTCAATACAGATAATAAGTTCACCGAATTTACATTATATTCATTTTCTTTTATAATGAAAATAGAAATGACGGAAACAGTCGCTCGCAATCTCACCAATGAAACAAATTTGACAAACGAATCTGTAATGTTACACTTCAAGTGGATTTTTCTGGCTGCTTTAGTAAACAGGCCAGATATGGACCCGTTCATCATTTAACAGCATCCCTTTGGGCTGAATTTGAAGAGCTGGGCTTATCGTGAGCAGCCCAGTGAAGCAGTCAAGAGGTACCCTCATTCCCCAGACGTTGATGGATCTGAGTTCTCGGCATTTGTTCACAAGGGCAAGAAGCCCGTTTTCTGTCACATGACGACAGCCCCACAAAACAATGGTCTGGTCGAAGGAAGTTTAAATTTGTAAGGTGGCCAAATGACTTTCAAATATCATTTAAAAGTACAAATATTTCATTCAGGAATTACATGTAAATGGATCTCTTTCTTTGTAACTAACTAAAATCAGGGGTTTGTTTTTGCGATTTACATTTGATTTTTAAGACGAGGCTTTTGCCTGTGTGGTGATAACTGAAAGCATTATATGTACTGTATCAGGATTTTTCATTTTCCTTTTCAGTGAGATAATACCTTCAGGTGAGGGCAGCTATCGGCAATGGCAAAAAGGGATGCATCTGTGATAAATGTACCACCAATATTCAAGTGTTGTAGTGAAGTAGCTCTAGAGATCTGTAGGCGGGAAAACAATATGTTAATCTAAATTAATAAAATATATTCAGAAGGTTTTGGGTTTTGGTTATTCACATCCCCAAGCATTTTCCATGGATTCATAGGAAAGAAAAGAATTTGCCCGGAAATGCTAATCGGTGGTTTATTTAAAACTCACTTGAACGAAGAGAAACAAAAAAGGCCTTAGACCATTAGACCCAAGCAGAGCATCCTCTGTTTTGTCAGAACTACAAATCGGAAGACAAAAAGAGAACATAATCCTACAAATATTTTTCGGTTAATTCTGAAGCAATGTTGTTAAAACTCTAATGACCCTAGCAACACAAATTGGCAGAGCTATTTCACTTCAAATTCTGACAAATAGATTTATCATGCAAACCAAAACCATAAGTTATGCTAGCAACATAGGATGATGAATCAATCTTCAAGAAGTCATTATATATTGTTCCTTCCACAATCTTTAGGAGAATGTAGGAAGCAAAATCAATGCCATACCAATTCAATGACTCCTTTGTCTGTAATTGCTGTTGATCCCCACATAGAAACGGAAGAAAGATTGCTAATACACTTAGCCGTAGATAATTGCTTCAACCCATGATCAGTTATTTGGCAACCCCATCGACTCCTTGATCTAGAATCCAAATACTACCATCATCAATGCATAAAAAAGATTGGCAACAAAAGTTATCTGTCTATAGCCTCATTACACAAATATGATCAGACATTATGAAACTCTAGTGCACTCATGTATTCATGTTCTACCAAGGTCAAGAAAGGAAAAGGCATGATTAAAATCTTTGATTGATCATCATACACGACGGATGGCCGGATTTTATCAGTGTACATCCGAAATCCAGTTACCACACACATGTATGAAAGCTGAGATTCATATTAAAAATTTCAGTCAAATGCCTCTTTCTGGTTATCAATTTTTTTATACAAGAACTAAATTTCCTCCGAAAATGTAAACCCTACTAATAGAACAAGAATTCAGTGGAGTCAAAACCTTATACCCAGAGAATCATCTAACAAAAAAGACAAGCAAATACACTTTCTGACAGATAAAACCCCAAAATAATTAAAGAAACAACCATTACATGTCAAGCTCCTTGAGGCTGTAAGCTAGATGAACAAGGCGCGTGGTGGACTCGTCATCCATTTTCCACCCAGAAAAACTCAGACTTCCCCTTCGAGCTAGAGATTCTCTTACGCCCTGCCTCCATTTTTTGCACACACTGCTTGCCCTAATTTTATTTTCCGCGCAGACAAAACAAAAACAAATAAATCATTTCGATCAAAACACGAATCCGCTAAATAAACTAAAAAAGAATTGAGGAAAAAGGAAAACAAACCCAACAAAATAGCTAACTCACTGAGCCAGGTCTTTGAATGAAGTGAAAAGTGAAAATATGTGCGCCAACAAATCAACGGGCAGCCTGTCGATATCGAGTTCTTCATCGCCTCCCCTCATTTTTCTGCAGGCCTAAAACCACGAAATGGAGTTGAGAAGGGGATGAACTCAAAAAAAAAAAAATGTAGAGCCGTGAAGATTCTTCTTTTACTCTTTTTCCGTTTTCGTGACTTTATACATAGAGAAGACAGATAGAAAGGTGGGTGGATGTTTATGGCGCTTTCAAGCGGTAAAAATATACGGTGGAAGAGAGAGATGAAGATGAAATGTTGTCACAGTTTCATGTGTCTTTTATTTTATTTGTTTTTTTATGCTTTATTTAGCACCTAATCCTATTTTATCTTACCGCAGTGCGCCTTCCCCCAGCAGGCCTCCGGGCCATCTCGGCATCGGCCTTCTTCGAGCCGTGCGGCCGGCTCTCAGAGGCTCGTCGGATCGGGCAATGTCCTTTGCTTCGAGTGAGGCGGCGGGTTCCGTCCTTTGGTTTTTGCCACTTTTTAGGTCACCAAAGTGAGTCATGGTCCGACGATTCCCCAGCGTCTAGACGGTGGCGGACGTTCGATGAGTGTGTAGAGAAGGTTGTGGCTCCAACCGTCCCCTTCATAATGGTAGGGGCTGAGATCAGGTCGGTTCCATTCTTCTCTACCTTTGGGGCCTCTGGGTTGTGTGGGCTGAGGCGAGTCGGGGTCGGGTCCGTGCCTTGTTCCTGGGTCGTCGGGTTTTGTGAGGTGGAGTTTGTTTGGATTTTCAATTGCGGGTTGTCTACTCGGGCGAGAGGCAAGGTCATTTAATCTCGGTTCTGGTTAGGCAATTTATATGTAATTCTAGTTTTGCGGCTTGGATCGAGAATCTGTATTTTTGGGTGGTCGCTTGAGTGGGTCGGCGTCGTTGTTCGTGTAGGCTTAGATGCTGGGGGAAGGGTTTTAGTTTAGTTTATTTTGTGTTTTTTTTTTCGTCATGTTGTAAGTGTGCGTTTGTGTTTTTCTTCCGTGTTAGGTTGTCTTTTCTTCCATTGGAGAGTGGGTATTCTTCCGTTGGGAAGATATTATTGTGTATTTGTTTTGTTGTGGTGTAGCATTAGGCTACCTTTGGTAGGTCTCCTTGTTTCGGCTAGTGAGATGGTTGTAAGTATGTGTTTTCTTAATGAATTCTTAGTAAAATTTCGACACTATTTATAGTGCAATACATTTTGGTACTATTAACCAGCATAGTACAAGTTGCAGTATATTTTAAGTAAAGTATAAGAGCATTATTTTCCAAAAGATTATGGTGGGAGTCTCTATACACGGGAGTGTCTTGTTTGGATGATTTCACGTGTGTCGACGATCGGGCAAGTAAACATCTCGTCAATAATCATTGGTGTAGCATTTAATTCTTTAGATAAACGGCTTGGCATTTTAGACTCTGCTCGGCATCGTAATTGTTGAGTTGTCTTGTCAGTGTCTTATCCACATTTATAACTTTATTTATCACAGTACAGTTGTATTCCATTAGCAGGTCGACAATCCTTTAGATTTATGGACGTGCTATCTGACATATAGTTTTCACTAGGCATCGACCTACTAAGAGGAATTAGGTCGGCTTTTTAAATATCTTTAAAATAGATTGAAGTCCCTACCCAGTATTTCTGCAAAGAGACACGTGTCGAGTGGAAAACATGATATCCAGTCGAATATCAACATGCCGGCCTCCCGAGTTCGATAAACAATATATACATATATATACGATTGAGTTCAACTTTAGTGAAAGAAATAATAATACATTTGGAATGATGTAACAGTTAAAAAAAATTCACATATTGATACTCATTAAGAGTAATATGGATATTTTACATACTCATCCTCTAAACCTAATACTATTAGTGGGCCCCACATCATAACCCACCAACCCAGCCAAATTATATAGAGGGCCCCACGTCCTATCTCACCAACACACAACAATCTCTCTCTCTCAGTCCGTCAATCCAGTCACTGCCGCCGGCGACTGCTCCGCCACATCTGAGAAACCAAACGGTGTTCGTCGGCAGCTGCACCACCAATCGCCGCCGTTCCAGACGGAGCCGCCACCGCCAGCCTGCAGATTTTTCTCCACCACGACGGGAAAAGAAACACACCACACACGCATCTCAACCTCCGCCGCACATCGCCGCCGAATCACAAACTCCGGGAAACTCTCCAGTCAACGCCGCACTCCGCCCGCTAGCACCAGTCGACGGCGTTCCCTGAAACCGAATCGGAAGTCTCGCCGCCGAAAAATTCGAAACTCTCTCCTACAATTTCAGCCTCTGTCATCGAATGAAATCCGATCGTCCTCAACTTCCAGTCTCGGTCGTCGTCTGAAACACACTCGTCGAAGATTCAACGGTCGTCGGTGTCACAGATTTCAGCCTCCTTCCCCGCCCACGTGCTGCGATTTGTCACCACCTCTTCCTCGCCGGACGAAGCTTTCAACGACTCTCTTTCTTAGCAGCATCAGCTTGTAAAATTTTATCTCCTTCACCCGGAAAGGGAGAGCGGACAAAAGACGATTTGGAAATGATTTTTGGTAAGAAAACGCACGATAAGAGTAACTAAACGCAATTTCAGATGATTTAATTCAATTGTGGAGCTCAAAGTTGTAAATTAGATAAAATTAAAGGGTTTAATTGAAATTTCAGATAATTTAATTTTATTTCAATTTAATCCTTTGGTCCAAATTTATAATTTATAATTTATAATAAATACATAAAAATTATTTGTATATATATATATAAATCTGTTTATAAATAAATATATATATATATATTATGTATTGTATATAAAAAAATATATAAAAATATTCAATAAAAACTATTAAAATACTAAATATAATTTATAACATAAATAATAAATAAATTTGATTATTTAGGTACATAAAAAAAATACCACTGCACGTTAATGATTGTCAGAAAGCACGACAGTGTTATACTAAATGCACATTAATGAAAAAGATAATGTACATTATCACAACGGCGTGCATTTTTCACATATATTAAATTTTTAGCTTGTTGACATTCATCATATTTTCAAGCATTATGACTTATAAGTGATATATTGTGATATTTGGCCATGGTTATCGTGTGATTGTGCACCATTTTGTTTTGTTTATTAATCTATGATAGAGGTGTTTTTGTCGTTGGCTTTGCAGGAAATATGGCCGAAAAAGCGTTGCAAATGGAATCGGGGCAAAAAACGGCGAAAACGGGGTGCAGAAGAGGTCACACGACTCGTGTGGATGGTGACACGGGTCGTGTGGGTTGAGAAAATGAGACGCAGCTACGGCTTTTTCACACGAGTCGTGTGGGTTGTGACCCGGTCGTGTGACCAGTCGTGTGGACATGGAAGTTTGTCGAAAATTGGAGAAAAGTCACACGACTCGTGTGGAATGTGACACGACTCGTGTGACGCGCAGACCAGATCAGCGGAGAATAGGATTCTTATGCGATTTCTTCTCTTTTTCGACTGAGAATTGCCCTACAATATAAAACAGACTTGAGGAACTCTTTTTTGGGACTTTTGACACGATTGAAGGCCTAGAGAAAACACGAAACACACGAGGGATTCGAGGAAGTCAAGATTAAAGATTCGGGAACTAACGGCGACAATAGTTCTTCTTTCTTTTCTCTTTTTCTTCTTCATTGAACTCATGGATTTGTTTATTTTGAGTTTTGAGAATATGTTTAGTAGCTAAACCTTTTAAGGATTCTAGGATTTGCGAGTATTCGGATTATTTGATGAAGTGATTTTATTTATTCATTGTGGTTTATCATTCGTTTATCAATTTCTTGTGCTTATATGAATTGTGTGAATATAGGGCCCGTATTTATGCATATTTGTGATTGACTTGAGACCGAGAGGAGATAGTTGATTGCTAGAATTGAGAAATTCATAATGTAAGAGACTAAACAGACCTAGAGGTTGATAAAATCTTGCGAGGGAACTAAAATCTTAGGAGCTTATGGGAGTTAGTTGTTCATTTTGAGACCGAGAGGAGATAAATAACAATTAATATCTACGATTTAACTTGTTCGAGAGAAATGTGTAAATTAATTTAGCGATTATCCCTACGAATGGTAGAATTAAATAAGGTTTGAACGAATAAGAAATTCTTTGCTAGAATAATCCTGAAGAAAACATAGCCTAGAATCTATTTTCTCATTCTTGATTTATCTTAGAACAAACCTTCATTAGTGTTAGAATTTATTTTGCAATCATTCATTAGTTCAGAATAAAATCACCATTCAAAATTTGAGTTAGTCTAGATAATATTAATTCGCCGTTATTTTAGTACTTAATTAATTTAACTACAATCTTTGTGGAATACGACCTTGCTCGCCACTACTTATAGTTACTCTGTACACTTACGAATAGTGAAAATATTTTGCGAACACTTGTTCTCACCGGTTTCATCTTTAATTTAAAAAGGAAAAACAAACATATAATATAATTGACAGAGATGTATAAAAAAATATTTTTTTATATCATATATGTAAATTGTTTATTTTAACAGACAATAATATGAAATAATAAATAAAAAATATAAATTTTGAATATAGTTTTAGTATATTAATAAATTAATAAGCGCACAATAATGTTAACTAAAAATACACATTATTAAATATTCTAAAATTGAAATGCACATAAAAATACTCGATTGATTGGACAATAATACTAGACTAAATGCACATTATTTTATTTGTAAATCATCACTAATTTTGCTATTTCACATATTATGTATTTACGATAAAACCCAATGTAAAAATATTAAATTTTTTATTCTGATATTAAATAATTATTTATAATATAAAAAATAAATTATTTATAATAATTACGGTAATTTAATTAACCAACCGAATAAATCATGTATTTCAGTTCGGTTTTAATTTGGTTGGGAAAAAGTTCAGTCGGTACAGACGCACAATAGCGAATGAAATATTACTGCACATTAATGTGTGACAGACCGCACATTAGTGATCAAAATTGAAATAACTATAAATTTTATGTCCAAATTTATATATTTCGGTTATTTTTAAAATTTAAGTTATTTTGACTTCAATAATTTCAACTGAAATAAAGTTATTTCGATAATTTAAAAAATTATATATTTCGATTATTTCAATCAAAATTAAAATAATAGAGCTATATGAAAAATATTATTATTATGGTTTATATATTCTTATGATTATATGGATTGCACATTAATGACTATATGATTGCAGAATATAAAAAAAATCAACCAAACTAAAATTTTCGATTCGAAATTTTATATTTCGGTGCAATTATTATTTTTTTATTATTTTCTACTTTAAAAAAACTCAGTTATTTCGCTTTTTAAGTCACGTCTACTTTTTAAAATAAGTGAAATAACTGAACTATATGAAAATTATTCTTATTTATATATTTTATTTGTCGTGAGTGCACATAGAGTCATATGTATTGCAATATAATGACTATATGACTGCACATATAAAAACAACAATCAATAGAACTAAAATTTTCGGTTCAATTATATTATTATTATTATACTTTTAAGAATTCGGTTATTTAGGTTCGGTGTCGGTTATTTTTATGTAAAACATCATTTATTTTCAACCAATAAAATATAAAAATATTTTAAAATTTTAAAATCTTTGATTAATTAAAAATTTGACTCATAAACTCAATTGTAAATATTTTAACATTTATAAAATTGCAACTTGGAAATAAGAATTATCAAATTCTCAAAACTGAACTCCCAATACTTATTGAAATTTCAAATAAAACACCCACGCCAGCTACATCACCTCAGCCATGAAAATTAAAGCCCGACTGCCGCCACCATCACGCGTGTCCGGCATTTTTTTTTAAAGCCATGAACATTTTTTTCAGAATTAACATTGTTAATATTCTTTAGCTCATTTTATATTATCTACCCCACCTTTGTTACAACAATCCATATTGATTAAGCATTATAACAGAAGAAATAACAACCGATGCAGAAACGCTAAAACAAATAAAATAACAACCAATGTGAACAGAGTAAATAACAAACAGAGGGCCTTCGTGTGCAAGACCAAATATAACATTCATTTTTTCAAATAACAATGTATTCAATATTATTATACATGTCCATAATATACCCAGGCGTGCCGTATTTTCGCATATCGAAACCCTTACCTAAAATTTAATTTCCTACGCACTAAATTCGCGAAAGTCGACCGGCTTAATTAAATTGAGCTACACAATTAAATATCTGTACCATTTTTTTGCTTAAAAGTACGCAAAAACATTTATGGCAAAACCCCCATCATTGGAAATGAAAATCTCCCCAACTTAGTCAAATCAAAAGTACAAGATGAGCTCAAAATTGACAGTAGACTACTCATCAGCCGTTGGATCAAAAGAATAAGTGGTCCATCGCCACGCATCTCGAGGGCCTACAAGCTGTGCTATCCTGCTGACACGTCCATTATTCCAATCCTAGACTCTACTAGCTATTCTGCTTTGCCGTGCCGTGGGCTGGTGAATGTGTGACGTAGGGTGACGTGGAGTTAGGCCCCAGTGGTCCCCCGCCTACCGTTGGATTGTGTAGGGGAGCTTGGGTACGGCATTTTGTAATCCAATGATGTCACGACACGTGGAGGTGGATGCTCGTGCTGACGTCGGAGTCGGGATGAGAAAGTTGATCTGGTGTTTGCTAACTAAAAATAATTAATTTCTGGTGTACTTAGTTAGAATGTGGTTCTTGCACGCTTGCCTGAGCCTGACTACGTTAATTATTTATTTCCCATTATGTTAATTTGAAAAATTGATTCATTGGTGATAATTGTAAAAGATATAAAGGGTTCCAGCTCATGATATTGGATGCTTGAATACAATTTTTTTCAAACTATTTAATTATTTTTAATCAATGTTTTTTAATTAAATTGCATTCTCCTCAATATTTTTAACTCAATCATTTTTACACAATACATCAATTATAATTCACTATTTATAAATTCACATAATTTAACTAATCTTTACTTTACATCATTTCTTTCCTACTTTTACATCAAATAAACTATAACTATTTTATTTTAAATATTATTTTAATATAAACTCAAAATCCCACTAACAACTACTCATACAATTTTTTCAAAATTAATCATACCAAATCAAAAAATCAAAATAAAATTAAAAAAAATACTTATATCCTAGCATTCCCTAAAGTTTGGGTTTCAAGCTTTTATCGAGTTGAATTATAAATTAGCAAGTCCATACATATGTTTGATCAGCTTGGTCTGTTAATGAGACTTAACGAGTTCTAGTTAAGTTCGAAAAGCTCGATTTTTCAAGTTTAATGAATTGAACTAGGCTAAGGAAAAGAAAAATGCTGCATTATTAGATATAGGAAGTCGAAAGGGGAAAAAAATGAGAACATAGCTCATTTGTCTTAATAGTTTGTCACAAAATTCCACCTATACATACATGTCTAATATAACGAGAACGATAAATATCAACATTTTTAAGTTAGGAAAAGACTACGGTATCGTTACGGTACCATCCCATCAAGTGTTTAAACTGTTGGATTAATCTTACACAAACTACATGTGATCCAACGATTAAAACACTTGACGGGATGGTAGCATTTTCCCTTAAGGTATTGGGTATTTATATTGCGCTGGTCTCTCTTTAAGTATTAAAAATTGGATAAGGAATAATTATTAGAAGTAATGCAACCATAGAATAAATTAAATACATAAAAAAAGGAGCATAGCATTTGGTCTTCCTAGGTCATGGGCAACAAATAGTGGACAGTGACATATCGTTGGTATTAGTAAGACCAAAATTGTTGCAGATTATGAACTCATTTTCCAATAAAGGTGAAGGATAATACAAGTCAAAAATATACTTATTGTGGAGAACTAGTAGATTTATTGTGGTCGGACCAACGTTCTGAAAATCAGACTAAGTCATTAAATCGTCAAACTACTATTTTAATGATTCGCTAACTCGACTAATGAATAAACCAATTAGATTATTATTAAATTTAGTAATATTTATATATATACATATATATATATATAATATAAGTTATACTACCTCCTTTGTTTTATAAATGTCATTTTGATTTTATCAACAATTAACCAAATAAATGAAGTTTTGGATTTTTTGTACATATTTTTTCATTATTACCATTGTCTTTTCATATTCACTCTTCATCTTTTTTCAAAACATCCATCTCTATCCTCATTAACGAGGGTTATTATTAGCAAAAAAATTATTCTTAATTATTGTGCAACTTCTCAAAACGACACTTATTAAAAAAAAGAAGGAGTATATAAAATTTTGTTAATTAAATATTTAGCCAATTTACAACATTCAAATATTTTTTTTTTCAAGACGATAGAAACTTCGTTCATCAAAATAAACAGAGAGTACATCAAGAGGTTAAAGAACCTCATTACAACAGGAGATTCAGTGAATCAAGTGATCTAGAATTAGCTAAGTTTTGCCCAACCAATTACCAGAACAACAATACAGATACCCAATACATCTAAGGCAAGAAAGTCTTGTGCCCTTAGACATATTATAATAGCTTAACAATCACAGAAAACCAGTAATAAAAAGAATAATGGACTCAACAGATATAGCACCTCTGAACTCCAACCGAGACCTGGAACCATGTCTGAAAAGTCAGTCTGCCTTCTTCATTACAGCCGAGCTGAACTCTATCCATTCTGAATGAGCAACCTTAACTACCTCTTTTTCTAGCATGAGTGTACTTTGGAATTTACATAATTAAGTTCCTAGATTTCCAGAGCCACCATAAGATATAGGTAGTCCACTGGATCCTATCTTCAGAAATATCCTTTTTGCTCATCTCACAGAGTTTGCTCCACCAGCATCTAAAATTTGACTCCTCTGCTGTTAATCCATCCAAGTTGATAGGGGCTATCCTCCAGACCAGTTTGGCCCTGTTGCAGGAGAAAAACACTTGTTCAATAGATTCAGGCTCTTCACCACAAACTTAGCAAATGATGTCTACATCTAAACCCCTGTTTTTCAAATTAGTGCAAACTGGAAGGACATTATTGAAGCATTTCCAGATAAAATGTCTGGGTTTCTTTTTGATGTTGAGTCTCCAACTCCTCTTCCGAGCTCTTTGTTGCAATTCAGCAGATGTACTCCCTTCTGCCATGTCAAGATCCCTAAGCTTTTGTTGAACCAGGTGGGAGTATGTGTTTGCCACTGTGAACATGCCTTTTTTATTGAAACTCCACTTCCAGCAGTCATGTATTTCAAGAGTTAGATTTGTAATGGTTTTGATGGCTTGGACATCATCAGGGGCAAACAGCTCATGTAACAACTGTTAGTGTTATATACTGAAAGCTTGACTTTGCATGTTATTACACATTTGCCCTTTATGAATGAGAATCATGTTAGATTAAACAAGTTATACGTTCTGTTGTTCTGCACTTAGATGGAGTGGGTCGTCATCGGGCGAACCGAAGATCACTCTATCAGTTACTTGCGAACAAGAATAGTTGTTCACAACCTAGATGGACATGAACACCCCATCCGAACGGTTGTAGTGTCAACTGTACAATTTTTCTTGACTGATTAGTTGCACTAGTACATTTATGTATTGAACAGGATCCCAGAGAGGAGAAGTTCATTGTATACTGATCGTCGTAAATGAACTAGGCCTCGGTTAATTACTGCGTTCTCTTAACCCGTAAGATATTAAACATGCAGATACATATAGTATATATTACTTTGATTCACATGGATGAGGTTCAGTTCGCTACTTTAATATTCCTACTATTTTGGGTAATATTATTATATATAGGATGTGCTGTTAGGATATTTATGGTTACCATGTGCGTTAGTTTGATGATGTCCCCGGAGTAAGTTCATGAAGGATTGTTATGCTAAACCCTACAGGTGGATTAATTTCCAGCTTAATAAGAATGTGATGAACGAGCGCTAGCTTCGGTGAAATTAATAATAAATTAATTAATTTTTGATTGTCAGTAATCGAATTAATTAATGGACATTATATCTTAAACGTGGGGAGGTAAATCGAGTAATTAATATTGGAGTCTCAAATGTAATTTGGGCTAAGAAAAAAGGGAGTACAATAATATAATGTTGGTGCCCATTAATATTATCTAATTAATTAGAGGAGTGGGCTTGGCCCACAGTTAGTCTAATTAATTAAGGAGCTCTTTTCCTAATCTCCTAAGGGTCCCTATTGTAGCTCTATATATACATCATTAAGCTCATGAGAAGAAGAGAGTTCACATCTCACGTGAAACACAACTCACATGCCACTCTCTCTCTCTAGATCTCAGTCGAGCTTTATCTTCTTCTTGTTGCTCCACTGATACAAGTTGAAGAAGGGTGTATTGAGTAATATAGTAGAAGATCTGTAGGTAAACTGGGACGAAATGTATTTTATCCTACAGAACTAACCAGAGGTCCGATTGAGGAGTGCAGCATACCCAACGACCGTCTCGACGAGATCTTTCCATCTCCGCTGAGACCGCCGCCGCCGCCACACACGCCCTCACGCGCCGCCGGAAGCTCCCTGACTGCAAGATTCATCTTCATCTGTTTGCACTTGTTTGATCCGGTTTTGATCTGATCTTGTTCGTGCAACCCAAGACGTGATTTGCAGTCAACCGTTTGTGGTCAACCAGATCTACATAAATTTTAAGCCGTAAGTTCTCTACGTCAAACCTTTAGATCCGCTGCACATAGGTTTACGTTTGCTATTGAATTCGTGAATTGTACATAACGAGATCCTCATAAATCCCAACAACAACATGGTGTTCCAATTCCAGCCACCCTCTTCCATGAGTTCAGCTACCATAGTTAAGGTGCAATTAATTCCATCTTTAACTTTAGGAACACCTGATTGAGAATTTGGCACCCATGGGTCAAAGAATATTCTAGAGGATACACCATTTCTGATTTCCCTTCTAAAGCCCTGTTTGTGTTTCCTTAATACCTTCATCCAAGATTGCCACATCCAAGAAGGGCATCCAGGTTTTGAGTGTGCTGCCTGAATGATGGAACCTTCTGGAAAGTACTTCCCCTTTAAAATTTTGCTGACAAGTAAATTGGGGTTAGTGGTCATTCACCAAATTTGCTTTCATATCAGAGATTCATAAAATAAACGGATAGCTTGGAATTCTAGGCCTCTATTACTTTTGGGGGTAGTAATAGATGCCTAAGACTTCCTATGTAAACTAGCCCTCTGATTTTCACCCTTGCTCCACCAAAAGCCAGAACTAAGTATTGTTATCTCCTGACAAGTGCCCTTAGGAAGAAGAAAACATGACATAGTGAAGATGGGGAGAGCATTGATAAATGCTTTAAGAAGCACCTCTTTTCCAGCATCTGATAAAAATCTATTCTTCCAACTGACAAGTCTGGATCTTACTGCTTGCACAACCCGCATATTGTTTTGTATGTGAAATCATATATTTTATTATTTTAATGTCGTTATGCGATCACTATGAGAAATGTCCGACAGTAAGGTTTGTTTAGTTTAGGCTGCTCGGGTCATGGTGCTTTCGTACATCCTTGCAACAACAACAACAACAACATACCCAGTATATTCCCAACAGGTTGGGGTTTGGGGGGTCAGTTGTACGCAGACCTTACCCTTGTAATTATACAAGGAGGCTGTTTCCATAGCGACCCAAGGTGCACTGCGCCGTTTGCTATATTTTTTTTTTCTAGAAACTTCACTAATAGAAGAAGCAATAGAATTTAATTGAGCCATTTTGATCTAGTACATTATTAGCACTATGCCAGGAGAATTGTCAACAATGACTCTTCCAGCTCCATTTACAATGGACAACCTTTTGTACATCCTTGCAACTGAGAAATTTTTGTAATGGTTGTCAACGAAATCTATTATATCAAACCTGGCTTCCCTATTACATATCATAAATTTGCCATTAGAATAATAACATGATCAAATGCATCAGTCGATTTATATCATCATAGATTTATTCATAGATCATTTGATGAACAAGATGTTCAATAGGAAGAGGAGAATTGAGAGAAAAGAATAAAGAGGCATTTCATTAATTGGGAAAAATGGATAGTGAATGTATAGAAATTCGTTTTGCCACTATTTATACTATATGACTTTACAACTAAAAGTGTTATTTCTAAAATACAAATTTAATACAACTGAAAGTGTAAAATACAAACCATCGACTTTTATTTTGGTTGTTATGGTGCCATTTAGGACGTGCTTGGATACAAATATATTCGGTCAAAATGAGTGTTTTTTTTTTTTATGTTAATCATTATTAATTTTGAAAAAATTGTGGTAGATTTGTTGTTGGTGGAACTTTGAGTTTATATTAAACTTGATTTGATGTAGAAGTAGGATAGAAATGATGTGAAATGATGGTTAGTTAAAATTATGTGAGTGGATGAATGGTGAATTTAATGTGTAGTAATGATTAATTGATATTATTTAATTATATTGGAGATAGTGGAGTTGCGTTAAAATTTAAATGTGAATTGAGTATGAATTAAGTTATCTATATATATCTAAAAAGGTTGATTTAAAAATCCTTTTTTATAAACCTAAAAATAATTGAGTTGACTTTTGACTTTCTATTTATGTATTCTACTTTAAAATCGGAAGAAAAATCGTGAAAAGGCAGTGGATATTTAGCATGAAATTTGCGTTAATTAAGAAAATGGATATTCTCCTTAATAATGGTAATATTTTCGTTAATTAAGCATGTGAAATTGATTGTCCGTTGCAAAAATCATGGGACTTACTATCTATCTAAATACAATCCATAACTATCTTATCACTTTTGGTTAATAAAAAATATGTGAAATTGATTGTCCGTTGCAAAAATCATGGGACTTACTATCTATCTAAATACAATTCATAATTATCTTATCACTTTTGGTTAATAAAAAATTATATAAAAGGTTATTCATTACCACCATTACAACTCATCATTCACGAGTTCAGAGAAAAAAAAAATACAGAGAATAATTTTTTATCGTACACTTGATTCCGTTAACAAAAGAAACAAACTTTTTTTGCGTCTGAGAGCACCCCGCATTATTGAAACCCATCACGAACGGGAGAGCTGTAACGCATGCATTCCATATACTATTTCATGATGAACATGTAATATTTACCTTTGTTATTTCAATTTTATATAATTTAGAAAATTATTTTAATTAATATTTATAAATTTGTATCGTAGGGTGCTTTCATTAAATGCATAATACGTTATCCGAATATGAGAGCAACAAACTTTATATAAACTGAGAGCAGTCTAATTTTTGTAAAATATGTAAACTTTAAACGTGTTTTATATATAAAATTGTATATACTTTTAAACATGTTAGTTGGACAAACTTTAAGGATATATATATGTGTGTGTATGCTAACTTTAAGTATATATATTTTTCTTATAAAATAGTCTAGACAGAATTGAGGTAATTTCACATTTTTCGATAATAATATAAAATATTTTAATACTTTCACATATGTTATATAATAGTCTACGTATTCTTAATGTCTTTTGGTTGTAACATTGTTAACACATATAATATTATATACTTTTAAACATATTTAGATAATTTTTTTACTCATTCTTTAATATCTATGTGCATAAAAAGAGAATAAGATTTATAAAAGATTTTCCGGCAATATACTAAATGTTAGATAAAAAATCTCATTTTATTTGTTATATAATATTTTGAGTTGCATTAATTTTGATTTGTATGTGTAAACTTGATAAATTAAGCGTATGAAAAGGAGCGTACGAATTACTGTAAGGATTTAAAAAATAAAAAATAAATCAAATTTTTTAATATTTTCTACTAACTTCTAAACGAATTTATGTCATAATTCGTCATAATTTTCCCACATCATGTCAATATTAATTTTATATATACTAGGTAAAAGGTAAATCATTTTATCAAGATTTATTCTATATATTCTAAGTAAATCTTCTCATCCATCTCAACGGTCCGCAGGTAGCATTTCATACTTTTCTATTCATAATCAAATATATCAAAGCTTCACAAATTTTACTTCACAAAGAAAGTGTTCAATAATTTATATTTTTTTCCCTTCATTGCAATCCATTTATTTTTGTTACATATATATAAATTATATTATTTTTAATATTTCACACGTTAAACATTTCAAGAAAATATACCATCCCGTGCATCGCACGGGCTACGCGCTAATTTTATATACAAACATACCCTTAAAATCTCAGATGAACTATTTTTGAATTATCCCCCTATATATAATTTCAGAATACTTTGAACCTAAGTGACAGGCTCGCACGTTTCAGATTCCTATGTAGCATGTTCTTATGCTTTGTCAATTGGCTTTGATGAATTTTAATTATTTTCAATAAAAAAATAACTAGGCTTGGGATATCTAAAAATATACTGGATATTTATGAATCTTTTTAAAAGCATAATTAAGTTATAATATTATTTCGTATTCTAGACGTGGTTTATAAGGTATAATTTTATTCTCCAATCTTTCTTTTTTCTTCATCTTTCTTTCATAATTACAAAAAAAAAAATAAAAAAACTAAGATAAATTATAGATATATTTAAAAATTAAATAACATTTTGATTATGATCATATTTTTCATAAGTATAATATATCAAATTAATCATGTCTTGGTGAAATTCGATTTGACATCTGTATTGTAAATAAAATTAAATAAATAAATATATTTATCTTTATAGTAAAAATTAAATTATATATTAATGTTAATTGAAAAAATTATTTAAATTAGTTTAACTAAAAATTAGTTATATGCTATAAGTTAAAAAAATATTATAATATAAGATGTTAAGTCGTATAAGTGACGAGTATCATTTCAAAAATATAAATAGAAATATAGTTTTTTAAAAAAATATTTGAATGTTTTTTAAATTTTAATTTCAAATAAAATTTTTTCATAAACACTCGTGTAATACACAGATATTTATTAGTTACAGTTTAAAAAAAAAAAAACAATATGTAGTTGTATTATATGGTTTTAAACACAGTAACCACCCCCGCCCACAATTTCTCTCACCAGCTGCTTCAATAAGTACAGCCTTTTTCATTTTCTCTTTTAATGAACTCCCGCTTTTTCCTTTTTGCAGTCCTTTCTGAGCTCATCATCATAAATAAATTTATAAGAAAACCAACTGAAACCCCCAACCGCACGCGCCCCCACTTTCTCTGCCAAATTCTCAGCCCAAACTGAAAAGGAGGCCCTAAAACCACTACAATCTCTCTTGTATGTTTCCGCGTGCAATCCTCCCATCAATGGCGGCCAACCACTACAATCCCACCGCCCATGGCGCGAATTCGTCTGCTCCAGCGCAAGAACCCGACGACATTTCGCTTTTCCTTCAGCAAATTATCCTCCGATCTGCTTCCTCGTCGTCGCAGCCTGCTGAAACGCGCCGCCCTTCTTTCGCCGCGCCGTCGGATGATCTTCTGGCTGGGAACGGAGGATCCGTGACAGGTCTTGGTCAGATCCACGTGCCAGACCACCGCCGGCCGGTGCTGAACTCGTCTTCTGGGTTTTGTTTCGCGTCGCCTTCGTCCGCTGGAAAGCTGGACAGTGAGGCGGATGAGTATGATTACGAGAGTGAGGTATTATTTTAGTAATTCACTTTTTTCCCCTTCATTTTTGTACTGTTATAGCACTGTATAGCTTGGGTCCATTTTTCCAACACATGCTGTTTTCTATTCGGATTTTTATGCTCATCCTTTTCTTTTGGAGTGTTTTTTCCCTTTTTGGTATGACAATTGAATTTTAAATTAATTCTGACGGCATTCGTTGACGTTGGCCATGTGAAGGAGGTTATAGAAGCAGTGGTGGAAGAGACAGTGCCAAAACCAGCTCAAAGGAGTTCTTCTAAGAGGAGCCGAGCAGCTGAAGTACATAATCTATCAGAAAAGGTATTTTTTATTTTCTCGTTTTTTTAAAATAAAAATTGATTGTTATTCACTCTATTGTTGAGATCATGGGATGTGTTTGCCAGAGGAGAAGAAGCAGGATTAATGAGAAGATGAAGGCATTGCAAAATCTGATCCCAAATTCAAACAAGGTGAGAGATAAAATTAGTTCTTATTGTTGTCTGCTTGGCCTTTTCATTTTATTCTTTTGTTAGTCTTTCAGAGTTTCCTTTTGCAAAAACATCTCATTTCAGTCGTGATCCAAGTTATCTTGTGTGTTTGGTTTAGACGGATAAAGCTTCCATGCTAGATGAGGCTATCGAGTACCTCAAGCAGCTCCAGCTCCAAGTGCAGGCAAGTGGAAAACTGTTATGTGAAATATATCTCACAGCCCTTGTGATTTCTGTACTTGCATTTACTTGGCAGTGAAACTGTATGATCAACATGGGGCAGATTGCTATTACCTACTACAGCTGACTTATTTCAAATTGAAAATCAAAATTGTGAATTTTATGGAAGAAAATGCTGTGTTTATTCTTGTGTCATAATCATGTAGACATCAACGCCTTTCTGCTTTAACGATAGTACACTGCAAAGTGGAAAAGCTGCAAGTCACATGTTCAAATTTCACAAATTAGGAATGACACATCTGTCATGCCACAATTCTATGTGTGTAATAATTTTTTCCAAACCACATGTTATAATTTTTGTACCTGCCTTTGAAAGACTTTTTGCTTGCAAAAACTGCAAAAATTATACCTTAGAAAGGTCTGCCACTGCAATCCTGAGTTCCTGCAAATTGAAGCAGATTTCTCTGTCATGATCTAATCTAATATGAAATTGTGTTAATTCTATGGAATTTTTTTTAATTATATAATGACGCTTTCGAGACTAACAACATAATAGTGTGTCGAATCTTGAACACAATCGTAGAACACCAGTTTCAATGTCGAAGAAAATGCTTTATAAAATGAGGCCAAGGTCTTTCTCTCTCCCTCCTCTCGAAGCTCATATGTCATATATGACATGTAATGTGTTTGTACAGAGTAACATTTTGTGAGTTAACATAATCCAATCTTGTAGATGTTGACAATGAGAAATGGATTGAGCCTTTATCCTATTTGCATGCCGGAGATAGTGCAGCCTAACCAAATGTCTCAGATGAGGATGAACACGTATGATACAGACAAACTCTCGAGTCTACAAATGTCAAAATCTATTTCTATGGATCAACATATGCAGGCAGATAAACTACTCAGCGTGCAAGAAAAATGCGTTATTGAGGCACCTGCAACTGATTTCTCAAGTATAATTAATTCAAAAGCTTCATTCCAAGTTGAGTCATCTCATTTTGGTACCTTTCAACACTCCAAACCCTACGAAGTAAGTGGAGTAATTGTGCTTCCTTTTTTCTTCCGCTGTTATTTTCCCTAGCAAATTCCACAATTTCGAATAATCCATTGAACGGTTCTTGCTGAATAGGAAACTTGTGAGGAGAAAGTTCAGCTTGGTGTACCACTTGATGATGACCGTCATCAACATAACTTGACAGGTAGAACCTTGAATCCAAGCTCATGTTTTGTTTCATTTTGCTCTTTCATAGTCAATGTGCATGTCTATCAATTTGATTTTTCAAACCTACAAATTGCCATCCTACCATTGCTAAATATAAACAGATTTGGAACTTTTTTGCAGTTATGTAAAATTTAATTAGCTTTTTGGTAACTAGACTAGCTCTTGAGTGTTATGTTTGTGATTAACTCTTTGTAGCATTGTGGATTGTCGTGTAGGGTCGAAAGTAACATCTTCAGTCCCTTCTGCAGCAAACTTGCCGAATTCGAAAGAAAATACTTTAGAAGCATGCCTACCTGGCGGAGATCACATACTGCAAAACTTTGTCAATCACCCGATCTTCTCGTCACATTTGGACATATGACTTCTTTGCAAAGGCATGCCGGTTAATGACTCAACATCAAGTTTCGAACTTTTTAGTTTCACTACCCTCGCTCTATATATATATATATACATATTTAGGTAGCCAGAGTTGATATTCTTATCCGACCGCTTGCAGTCATTGCATGCATGACGAAAAGCAGTTGACATTTTGTTATTTATGTGATGTTGCCGAGCAGCAAAAAGGTTTAATGATCGAGTGTTGTTAATGTTATTAGGAAATGGTATTTAAGGTGTGTGGAATTACAAGTTTTGAGACGTCTGGTTGATAAGATATGTAATTGTGGGTAATGTAATTCAAATTTTAACTGGATTTGATTTAGATTTGAGCTATATATAAATCTTGTCGAGAAGATTTGAGAGAGTCATGAGCATATTTTATCTGTACGTACAGATTTATATCAACGTGTTCGGAGGTGCAGAGCCAGCTGAACGTAGTAGACTTGACTTCATAATAATGTGTATATATAAGAATAATAATCATAATTTTTACACTTTCATTTCTTCTCTGTTACTGTTAGTATTCTGACCCAACCACATGCATATGATGTATGTAATGCATAACATCAACATGAACTATACATATAAATATAGATTTATATTGAATTTCGCATTAAATAAATTTGATCATTTTGTCGAATTCTTGAACTTAAACTTTTTTAACTTTAGTAAATTAATAATATGCATTAGACTACTAACAATACCAATTAATCAACATTATGACAGCTATTATGGAAACGAATGCAGACCAATTAATGCACATTAACATTACAATAATGATAATAAATTGATAAACAGTTATATTGGAAAATAATTGCTAAAAATGGCAAGATATTTTGAACCGTAAATATAATTTTTATAAAATACTTTTCGTNTACTCATCAATGCACTATGACATTCATTCATTTCTATATGCAATCGTGTTTAGTTTATTCTTTTAAAAATTCAGCATTTTTTTACATAATTAAAACAATAATTGCTGGACCTTTGACTTTTGCCCCAATATTTTTTAATTACATGTTATTTCACCACATAAATAATAATAATAATAATAATAATAATAATAATAATAATAATAATAATAATAATAATAATAATTATAATAATTTCCAATCAACTTGTTGGTCACCATTCCTAAAAATTATAAAAATTGTATTATTTATTACAATGTATGTCATAAATATAGTGATTCATATGTAAGTTATGCAATTTGTATCTATATTGTTAATTTTTAGTAAATGTTAAAATTTTAAAATGTGATATACTCATTATCTAACTTATAACTTTAGATATTACTAGCATTCGATAATGTGCACATGCACAGATATAACATATTAAAATTATAAGTTATATAATAATAATATATTTTAAAAATTTGAACATTAGTAAAAATAAGCAGTACAAAACTTTTTAGCTTCATATGGAACACTATATTGACTGGATAAAATGTAATGAATAATGTAATTTTTATAATTTTGAAGGATCATACCAATTAATCAGTTGAGAAAAAAATAAATTTACTATTTTAAAGGGTTTGCCTATACCATTAGCACCAATTAGTTTACATAAAAGTAACCACTTAATGAGATAATAAAACTATAATATTAATTTTAGAATAAAAAATTGATGAAAAAAATTTGGTATATAAATATTTATATATTTGTAATTTTCAGTGTAAAACATACTTAGTTTTAATAATAACTATTATATAATAGAGCAGCAAAAAATATCTATAATTATTATTTGATTAATATAAAATGTAACGATTTTTGTCATAATTGCCATAAAAAAATAGTGAGAACCAAAATGTTTTTACATTAAATTATTTGTTCCTCTTTATAATTATATAGAAGAAAATATAGAATTGTAACGTCTTTTAGAAGAAAATTTATTAATATTTTATTAATTGTTTTACTAACTATTATATATATCTATATATATATATAGATATACACATAATGAATAATATTTTATTTGTATACGTGCATGTGCACAACATCAACAATTAATTTTTAATGCTTTATTTAATAGCGACAATTACTATATTTATAATTCTTCATTTTTGTTTTCCTCTATTATTAAAGGTCAAATCCCCTCTTCCCCACGAGGCCGCGACATCTAGAAAAAGGCAACTTATACACGGCCTGCCCATATCTCCGAGTAGCAACAGCAATATGACAGCCGAAAAGTATGGACCAAAAAAGAAAGAAATTAAAGACTTGCATGAGTTGGGCTATTGAATGGGCTGGCCCATTTAGTTTCTGTTTGTAGCCCACTCCTTTTCTTTTCCGGCTCCATTCACAACCCCAAGAAGTCAAGTTCAGTTTAGGATGACAAAACTGTGATTGGTGCCGTATTCTAATTTGCGTGTACCTTTTAAGACAAAATTGGTGTGATTCTTATCAAAACTCTCACGTCACACGAATCCAACATTTTTGTTATTCTTGTTGAACAATGCATCGGGTTACATATATAAACTGTTGGAATTATAATCCAGATTTGTGTTACATATACAATTTTTTTTCCCCCAAATATCCCTCTGCAAACTTTTGTACTTTTTCAATGCAAACAATTGCAAAATGTAATATAACTATTGTACAACTATTAGTATTTAGTAATACATATGCATATAAGTGTTAATAAATTTATATTTAGAATTTTTAAAAGCACAAAATATAATTTTTTTATTTAAAACTTTAAAATACTTCTTTAGTATTTGAATTATTAATATTATTTAAATTGGCACATATTATTCCTAAGACTCATCAGAAATGCTAAGAAGCCAGCAACCAATGGGACAGCTCCATGTAGAGCTGTCCCACATGGCTTTAATGTGGGATAACCCCACATAGAGCTATCTCATTGGCTGTTGGCTTCATAACGGTAAGACTCATTTGTTCTATGTTGTAATACTTTTTTACTTGTATTATATAACAAGTTTTATAGATAAAAACATTTAATTAATAAATAATATTTTTTTCAATTATGATAATTTAATATTTATTTATAAAATCAAATATAACGATTGTTAATATTTTATACTAGTAATCATGTGCGATACATGAGCTGCCGATATTGAAATTGTTTTTTATAAATAAATGTGGGGTTTATACTAATATCATTTATCATATGTTAATTATAAGAAAGATTACATGGCTTAACATGGTTACAGTCGGCCACGTATTGCTGTTGCCAATGGTCATGACCTACCTAGCCCGTCGCCCGCCACCGAGCGCGACCGCAATCGTCGGTTGGTTGAAAAGCGGCCGGCCAGCAAAATAACGTATCTCGTCGTCAGGGGCGGAAACACAGATGGGCCAGCAGGGGCACGTGCCCCTGTGAGGTGATAACTTTTAATGATCAAACTTTAAAATATAATAACATTATCTAACTTATAATGTTAATATTATATGCATAAATATAACTTATAATACTCTATGTTCAAAATATAATACTATTACTTAACATATAATTTTAATATTATATGCATATAAATAACTTATAATACTTTATTTACATCTGTGCAAATGCACACGGTCGAATACTAATTTTTATTAACTATTTTGCTCACAATTATATTTGATGCTATTTTTAATTGTGTATGATGCTATTTTTAATATTAAACGATGCTATCATTTTCACAAATGTTAATATAAATTGTAGTGCTATTTTTAATAAAATACATCCTGGTTAAAAATAGCACTAAACACAATCAATCATAACACTTCATACAATTAAAAACAGTGGTTCTCACAGTTTTCACGCTAAAACTTGATTCTCATTTGAACCATATCCTATATATATACTCATCGCATTTGTTTATAAAAAAACACATACTCATACTCAATACATATTCAAATTTAACTAAACTTTAACTCAATTCACTAGCTTCACTATTATTAATACAATTAAATATTATCAATCAATAATTCTTACACATCACATTAACTTTAATTCATTATTCATCCAATCACATAATTTAATTGCCTATCACTTCAATCATTTATATCCTACTTTTATATCAAATCAATTTTAACCATTTATTTTAAGTATTATTTTAACATCTCACTATAAATTAACCAAACAAATTTTTTAAAAATCAATCATGCTTAACTCAAAAAATCTGTAAAAAAAATGGTTTATTTGTCCAAATTTTCCCGTGCTTTCACCCAACCCATACGTTTGTATATAAGAAAAATTCATTTTATACTCAATTTATGCTCAAAATTTAATTCAATTTTAACTCAAATCCACTATCCTCAATATTATCAATATAATAAAATAATATCAACCAAACCACTCATTCTTACACATCACATCAACTTTAATTTACTATTCTTACACTCATATAAATTTAACTAACTATCACCCCACGACGAAGAGGGTTGAGCGCAGTGGCGCATACCTGGCTCGGCGTATCCCACATCCCGAGTTCCAGTCACCTGGAGGAGAATTGGGGAACCAGTATTAATCCTCCTTTTTTAATAGGAAGAAGAAAAAAAAAAAACTAACTATCACCCCACTTTCTCTCTCAAATGGAATACCTTTAAACTTTAATTATTTTATTATAATAATATTTTAATATAAAATTACATCTTACTATCACCTAAGTATACACTCTTTCAAAATTAACTCTAGCTCACGACAAAACTCATTTTGAACGAAAATAGTTGTATACAAACACGCTTACAATTTTATATATATACACGGCAAACACTGTGATTTGTGAAGATACTACCATAATCAAATTCCCCTATACATTGTGAATATACAGTTGCAGTCAGGTAGATTACTGAATTGGATTGAATTTAAAAGCTCTTGGAAGATATAGAAATCAATGGCGGCGGCTGGGAAGGTGTCGAATGGCCCCCACGAAGAAGAGGAGCTGACCGGAGGTATCGACGGGCCGACCAATCCAATGGTAACTCCTCTGTTAACTGATCTTTATCAGTTCACCATGGCGTATGCTTACTGGAAAGCTGGCAAACACGAAGAACGCGCAGTGTAATTTGTTTCTCGTCCTGTTTTTGCAATTTTTTTCAGCTGGATTAGTTATTCGACGATCGCTTAATTTGCAGCGGATGAGTTCAGTAGCTCTTGTTACCGGATTGGAATGGTTTGATTGGCTATTCATCTTAGGAATTTCACCAATGCATTTTCTGACATTGCGAGGTTAATTGTATAAGTATACTTAGATAGAAAATCTCCGCTAATTGGATTAAATTTTAGGAATTGGTATGCGAGCTTTCTTGGAACTATAGCTGAGATACACGGTAATGTTTTGACGAAGGTGTTGCTTTGTCATAAGGTGGCAGGAAATGAAAAGAAAGCTTCGTTTGTTGTCTTTGTTCATGTACAACTGTACAATCTCATAGCTACTACCTTATGGCAGTGGAATGTCGTAATTCATTAGATGCTACGAGTTGTGGCCTTAGGGAAGTTTTTTAGTAATTATTTGCTGCACCACAGATTGATATAGTGAATAATTTCTCATACAAGTTTGAGAAAATTTTCATATGTGATGCTATGTTTTGTTCAGGTTTGATCTGTATTTCCGGAGGAACCCCTTTGGCGGGGAGTTTACAGTTTTTGCTGGTCTAGAAGAGTGTATCAGGTTAATTGCTAATTTTAGATTTACAGAGGATGAGATTGAGTTTATCCAAGCCTCCTTACCTCCCTCATGCGAGGTATATTGATAACTCAATAAGTTAATGTCTATGTAGTTGAGTTCTATTTAAATTATTTATAATAGTAATTAATTCTATAAGCTTCTCCGATCAAATTACTTATGTTTAAATTACATTTGTGATGTCTTGACTGTATAGACTACTAGCTTCTATCAATAATTAATGCTTAGGTGATTACAACGATGGTAGTTGCTAGAGTGTTTATGAGTGCAATTTAATGAACTGAAACTGGTAGTTTGTTTCTGAATATATTGCAATTTGCCAATATTTAAATTTCTTTGGTTAATGAGTATTAGGCAATGATGTACATAACATTGCCTATATGGTCTGTAAATTGTTCAGTCAGATTCTAGGGCTGGTCTGATTTTATTTTGTTTTTCCACGAGCAACATGTTTTACCAATTTCCGTTGCTTTTTGTTAACTACTTGATTTGAAAGAATTTGATTAGGTTATAACCTATTGTATATGTCTATCGAATTGCTTAAAATTGACACAGAAGTCGAGCATATCTTATTAGCCAAATTCATGTTTCTGTAACTTGATATTTTTTAGTCATCGTAAGCTGTACTAATCCTTGTTTGGCCTTAGATTGGTTTCTTTGACTACCTTCGTGGAATTGACTGCTCTGATGTGGAGATACATGCCATTTCTGAAGGATATGTTGTATTCCCAAAAATACCATTGATGAGGATTGAAGGACCAGTAGCTGTAAGTATCTCTTCCTCCGTACACAAACTTACCAGTCATTCCACAAGTTGGTTTTCTAAGCCGATATCCATAGTTATTACTTAAAAATGACTAGTCATTTGTCTAGGTGGTTCAATTGCTTGAAACGCCACTCGTCAACCTTATAAATTATGCATCCCTGGTTGCTACAAATGCTGCAAGGCATCGCTTTGTTGCTGGAAAGTCCAAATTACTTCTTGAATTTGGGTTGCGGCGGGCACAGGTCATAAAACTGCTCATCTCATTTGGGTTTAGAAATCTCATCCTTGTTCTAAATCTTAATATGGCTGTTTGTCATATTGATGCAGGGACCTGATGGGGGTATTGGAGCATCAAAGTATTGCTATATGGGTGGATTCGATGCTACAAGGTAATTTTTTCCATAAAACATGTACGTTATTACCATTCTTTCTATTGATGTGTTTCATTTTGTGATTCTGTTTAAAATGATGCTCAAGACTGTATTTAAATTATCGTGACTTAAGAGGCAGATGTTAAAGTCGATGCATCACTTTATGATCTGTAATTTAATAGAGTTGACTACTCTGTACAGGTCATCAGAATAATGATTTTAACTTGACATTGAGTAGATATTAAATGGCATGGATGCAAGATATAGTCACATAGATAGATTTTCAGTTATTTACAATAACACGACTTTATTGATACTTACAAGTATAGACAATGCTATCATTCTCCAATTTTCTAATTTCCAAATTTGAAAATAACTGTGCATCAGTCTTGACATGGTTTAACATTCCTGCTAAGTATTTATCATTTTCTCTTCTTTGTAATCTCTATAATTTGTTGACGAGGCTCTTTTATTTTTGCCTTCTGGTGTTGACAGCAATGTTGCCGCTGGAAAAATATTTGGAATACCACTTCGTGGGACACATTCACATGCCTTTGTCAGCTCATTTATGGTATTTATCATTATGTTCTTCAAATCTTTACTCAATATTTCCACGGATTACCATGCTTTTTTGTACCACTTGTGCTTCTCTTTTTCAATTTCCTTGCAGACCTCTCCCCGCGCCCATTTCTTTCTTGTTAATACTTGTATGATTTCTAGATCTTGTATTTGTGTGTAATCCTTTCTGTTTTCTCCCTTTCTATCATTTCACTTCATATTTTTGGGTTCTTCATTATGGGATTGGTTCTTCTCTTAGAAGTTTCCTATGTAGGCTAGGTATTTAAATTATCTTGCTGCTCCTTTTTCTTGTCATTTTCTGTAAAATTTTTTAATTCTGAGTATGTGCATAAGCTTTGGATGAGAAGAAAATGATGATTAAATGCTATTCTGCAAAAATAGGGCTGGTATAAAGTAGATTTCCAATTTGGTTTGATTTAATTCTAGAGGAAGGTAATGATGGTTCTCCTAAGGATTAGAACGGTTTATTTATAGGATAATATGAACTTGTAGGTGCCTTCATGTGAACTTGGTTGGCTCTAAGTATGGAGCCTAACAATGTGAACTAGCTTTTGTCGACTCTTCAGATGGTTATTTTAACCACTATTTTGCAGTTCTCTGAACCATTATTTGTTCAAAGTCTCACATTGTCCTGATACAACCTCCATGATTTATCCCTAATCTGAATGTCTATTAATTCTGCAGAGCCCTGATGAGATCACTGAGAAGTCACTCAAAAGTTCTGATAGCACAAAAGTATGTGCGGACTTTATCAATCTAGTGCAGGCATGGTTAAGCAAATTAAAGGTATGATTATTTATTGTCACTGTTTCCCATGCATTTGACCTTTCTCATCCTATTACAATGGTTTTCCTCATCTTTTATCCGATGCGTTACACTATGCGCTTTTCAAAACATTGGTTTTTACGCACCTTGACTCATCGTGATTGTCTGCAAAATGTATGTGATACAAATCAGTAAGCCACATCACATATCATGCTTAAGGTACTTGTTCAATCTCACATGCCGTCAGTTTATGAACCATCAGGTAGAAACCTAATAAGACCATCATCATGTGGTTTCATGGTTCAACAAAAAGTCTGAAAGTCTTACTGTCATTTGATAAATGGATATAACTCATCCACTAAAGCTGCTCAAAGGGAGAGGGTGCCACCCCCACCCTTATACACAATAACTTCCCAATAACTAATCTATCTGGGGCAAAGATAAACTTCTAACATCATTTATGATTTTTGTGCAAGCAATGAGCTGTATTCGTATTAGCTGAAACCATAACTAAGAAGTAAGCTGACAGTAATAGGGACACTCTGAACTAGTAAGTACTGTTAACATAGACACCTAATTTCAAATTCTGCCTTGATTGGAATGCTATGTTACTGATCAGATTCTTCATTAATCTTTATTCTGAGCTTGAAATAATCTGAATATTTGGAACCACTTCTGAAGAATTTAAAACCGCTGATGTATATGTCTTTTTTCACCCTTCTTTGGGGTTGCGTCGGGGGAGGAGATCTGAAGTTATATAACTTTAATTGAAACACCACCAGAAAAGATGAACAAATTCTGTTTGAAAGTTTGGTGTTAAAGAATAATTTTTGTGGACAAGTTACAACTTACTAGCCCGTAGAAATCAGATATGTATAAGAATTAAAGTGTAAACCTACTTTTGACATTTCTGCCAAATTGATTGTGAAGAGAGAAAAAGGACAGTCTTGTCGGCAACTCATTTGTGTAGCCAATTCATGTGACACACATTACTCCTTTAATTTGTGGAACTTCGGAATATATTGTGTGGTCTTAACAGCTACTTTACTTTATTATGATGACTTCTCGCCGAGCTTCACTAAAAAGATTTGATACCTTTACGGGCTTCAATCTCAAAAATACATGCATTTACATTGCTGGAAGTTGGAACATAGACTTTTTGTATATGGTTTTGCTAAGATGTAGAATTCAAATTGTCCACCTCTTCAGAGGTCACAGTTGAAGGGAATTTTCGGTGAAACAAACCCAAGTGAATTAGCTGCCTTCATCTCATATGCCCTTGCCTTTCCAAAGAACTTTTTGGCTCTCGTCGACACATATGATGTGAGTGAAAATTATTAGATTTATATCTTCCATTACTTTGAACTTATTATTTTTTATCTATGTGACTTTGTGCAGCAATCTTCATCCAATAGTTATCGATCAAAATAAGGAATTAATAAATTGAAGTCCTAAATATTAGGCTCTTATCTTGGTGAAGATGGTTTCATATGGAAACCTTTTGAATAATTTGACTTCTCTACGAATATTTACATATGGGACCGTTACTTGATCATTGCTCGGGAATGATGGTTTCACTTACACTGGCTTATTTCCATGTATCGCGTATATTACCTGTAGATTCTATTTCATTGGTCTTGTGTTATACTAATGTTTTCTCTGTAATATGTGAACAGGTTATGAGAAGCGGTGTTCCTAATTTCTGTGCAGTTGCCTTAGCTCTAAATGATTTAGGGTGAGTTAGAATGCTTGAACTGGTATTTGTACTTTATGTTGTGTGTCATATATTACTGCCTTGTTGGATGACAAGCTTACAACTTGGTACCATTTCTTATCCAGTTAGTTGGTCGATGTCAATTTTTTTTGTTAAGTAGATATTGAGTTGTTACGCATGACAGTTAGGTCGCCCGCTTATATGCCTATCTGTTTACATACATGGTGCAAGCGTGTGGAGTTGATAATAGAACATGTCAAACAATCTGTTTGTCTTATTGATGTGATTAATTTTTCAAAGTCACCTGGTTCCCCCACAGTTGCAGTCATTTAGACCGAAACATTGTTCCACAAGGGTCCTATTTATCTGTTTTTTCTCTTCTGGTAGTAATCC
>BKCP01004405.1:1492282-1506768 GCA_008636005.1 Striga asiatica | reverse complement strand
ACCTTCCTTTTCCGTAATGTTGTTGCAGTTATAAGGCAATAGGTATCAGGTTGGACTCTGGTGATCTTGCATACCTGTCATGTGAGAGTCGAAAGTTCTTTCAGGCAATTGAGAAGGAATTTGGAGTGCCAGATTTTGGGAAGACATGTATTACAGCAAGCAATGATCTCAATGAAGAAACTTTGGATGCTTTAAACAAACAGGTACAGGCAAATGCATAGTGTATCTCAAAGGCCTATCATTACCCAACTCCGTTCATAAATCTCTTAATTTGTAGATGGCTTAGATGATTTTTTTTGCTTATTGTTGTAATAGTTATCCTATTATTTCGTTCTTGTAGCTGATTGCATCTTTAGTTCTGGCTGTTTTTACTTCATGGAAAGATCCTCCATCCATGCCGTCTAACATTTGTTTAAAAATCCTTTTCCCCAAATTAAGAGAAGCCATTTGAAATTCCTTCTATTCCCTCATTAAGCAAGAATAAATGTTCTAACTATGCATTGGATTAGAGAATGCTTTTTTNNTTTTCTAATTTATTTATCTTAAGTTCATCTGAGAACATGACCGTGTGAATGGTCTGTAAATATTTCCTCAATGTGTTAAATGGCAACAATCACCAAATTTCTCCACTAATTTGTTAAACATGGTACACTAGTATTTTACATAGGCTTGGTAATCTTATAGGTTACGCATCCTGACTAGTTTACTGATGGGGATATCTGATTCTGTGCTACCCTCTATGGCCAGGGCCATGAAGTCGATGCATTTGGAATTGGAACACATTTGGTTACATGCTATGCTCAACCTGCACTAGGTGTAGTCTTCAAATTGGTTGAAATAAACAGTCAACCTCGGATAAAGCTTTCTGAAGATGTTTCAAAGGTTTGACCGATCATCCTCTTGCCACATCATGGTTGTATTAAGAGTGGTGGTATTTATTGAGATCTGTTTTCAGGTCTCCATTCCATGCAAAAAAAGATGCTACAGATTATATGGGAAGGAAGGTTACCCTCTTGTTGATATTATGACAGGAGAAAACGAACCATCGCCAAAGGTTATTATCATGTTTTTTAATTATTAATCATTAAGTGCTCCCTAGAGTTGTATATTATTCTCCTTCCCCCTTCACTCGAAAAGAGTCCATTTGTTAAGTTCACTAGTTTTAGAAATGTGGAAATAAGATTCGTGACAATCGGTCACAAGCAGTTACTGCCAACAGTTATTTTACCTGGTTCGTTACGCAGGTAGGTGAGAGAATATTATGTCGCCATCCTTTTAATGAATCCAAGAGAGCATATGTGGTCCCACAGCATGTAGAGGAGCTTCTCAAGTGTTTTTGGCCTGGCAGATCAGGTAACACTTTTGAGGTGAATGATATCATCTTCGAATATGTTAATCTGGTTTGTAACTGCATTTAAGTGCTTATTAGTAGTATTTGTGCTTTGTTAATCACTTTATATCCTATGGACAACTTCTGTAGGTAAAAGCAGAGAAGAACTGCCACCAATTAAGCTGATCAGAGAACGGTGCATTAACCAACTGGGTCAGATGAGACCTGATCACATGAGGAGGTTGAACCCAACACCATACAAGGTAACAATAACTCCAATTAACTGCACCTTTCTTATACCTGTTTTTTTTTTTTTTTTTTTTTTTTTTTNNNTTTTCACATGATCATGTTTTGAACCATATTAATCTGTGCAGGTTAGCGTAAGTGCCAAACTATACGATTTCATACATTTTCTGTGGCTTAACGAAGCACCTGTAGGGGAATTGCAGTGAGCCCAACACATACTTATGGCACCCCTCGGTATTATGACCAACAGGACAACTGCAGATAACCAAATAGCATACTATCCTTTACTCCAGAATAGCACTTGTTAAAATCTTGTTTGTTTTCTTATAACAGGGATAGTTGTAAGTTGTAACTCTACCTTTCCTTAAATTCATCTATGTGGTGATCAATAACAACCCTTATTCAGGCGAAAATGAAGAAACGAGCCTAATCATAGACTACTTACAAAAAAAAAATATAATGCAAATATTTGTTAACTGTGCTCATGAAGATACATGGGCACCAAGTTTACATGGTAGATAGCGAAATACAACAGCTCCATCTATATAGTACACTCAATGTTGACATAAGCACTATAAAATAAATATCAGTCTGTTTACTATACAATTTTAGAACAGTGCTCTTAAATTGATCTCAAAGTTAAACCAACACAATCAAATCTTTCAGCTGAACCCACCCATAAGCACTTCTGTCGCGAATTTTCTGTATTGTTGATGCTGCTAGTTTGACCAGTGGCCTGATTTTAGACAACTCCTTTTGCAGAGGCAACCTTTTATCACCCTCAACCTGAAAATTCAATAAAATTTAAGTGGCACTATTTTTCACCTTAAGTCGAAATGCAAGTAAAATTGAGGGGAAAATAATGACACTATATAACCTTCTCAATGCAGCGCAAGGTGTCTAGAGTGTAGCAGAAATACGATAGCTGCCTGTACAGATCTGCTTCCGTGTACTAATTGGAGTAGTTAATGAAAACAAAATAGGAAATAAAAAATCAGTAACTACAGTTTATAAGATAATGATACCATTACAATGATGTTGGAAAAGGATGTTTTTACGGCACAAACCTGTCTTATGAGGTGTCCATTACAACGTGGGTAATTGGGACAAGTGGTTCCTCTAGTAGAATCACCAAGCACACGAAGATTCACGCTACGTGTAGTGTAATTGCATGTTTCGTCGTCACACTGTAAAAAAAAAAAGAAAAAGAAAGCGAGATCTTTTTTATCAGACGAGGGGTGCGTGTAAAATTTGGTTGTGTGGAAACGTGATTAGTCTCATTCAAGTGAAATACCATCATCACTCCCTTGTAGTATGTTGCCATGAATCCTTCGGCTTGTCTTTTTACCTGATAGAAAAATAGGCAAGAGTTAAATTAAATGTTGGAAGTATGTACGAACTTCTACGTATGGGACAAATTGTGTAACATTATTTACAGTCAACTGAAAACATTTGTTATATGTTAAAGCCAAAAACAGGTTCCTAGTAATATTTTTTTTCTCTAATAAATTTCCATAAAGATATACTTTTCTCGTAAAAGATAAACATAGATTAATCAGATCTGAACCGGCTAATCTCTGTTTAAACAAAACCCGTTCGTATTCACAAAAGCCGAAATGAAGTTACCTGGTTAGCAATAATAGCAGGAGATATTCTCCCGCCGTCTATTTCAGCTGGACAATTCGGACACCGCAAATTGTGCCAAAAATTATTGGCTGGTTGCTCGTCTGTTGGCTTTGTATTGATCAATGCATACACTGAGCTAAATATGGGCGAGCACTCGAAAGTTCCAGAGCAACTCGGGCAGGAGAGAACCAAAGGCTCACAACCTCGATACCTGCAGTTCAGAAATTTCATTAAATCAAGTGCCATTATTGCTAACAGGCATATAACGACAAAATTTAGGAAAGCAAGATAAACGTGGTTTTATGAAAATCAATGTTTCATGTACTGGCAGGACCATTTTTTTTTAAAGAAAGAAATAAAGTACCTCTCCTCATCATCCAATGCAAATGACAACAAACTTGATGGATCGTTGCTGATAGAATCACTTGATTTACTCTGGAACTGATGAGTTAAAGATTAAACTGTCACTTATCATTGCTTGCAGATGCTTGAAGAAATACAATATACATGTAGAGAGATGCCACTAACCTTTGATGAGTCGAGCCCCAAACAATCAGCCAAACGTGCTGGACTTGTACCCTGAATTGATGCACATAGACGTGATATGACGGGATGAATCTGCATGGCAATTGGTGAAAGGTGATTTTAGCAATATGTAACAGAAATCAAGAAAAAAGATTAAAAATAAAATGAAAAGGAAAGACACACAAACACACACACACACACTAATAGCTACTAAAAATAAACTAAAGAAAACAAACCTGCTGTGCAAGGTAATAGTCAATGTCGACAATCCAGTTTTCATTGTTCTTTTTCAGTTCATCAGGATGTCTCGCTCTCTGGGCAATTCCAGCAGAGGATGTAGAGCCTTTCCCCTATAATATGTACATAGGACAAATTTATGATATACGATCTGACCTTACACAGATTATGCTCGCAAAAGACAGGTATTAATTTAACTAAATCTGCATAATCAAGGATAAAAAAGTAATAAAAACAGAACCAGTGGCTGACCTGCTCACAGCAGATGATGTAAGGCACAGTGTCTCCAGCAGTACAACCAGTCACATAACCGCTTTTTTTCAGTCTAAGCGCTACCTGAACAACCATGCAAGAAGTATAAAACTTAAAATACAAGGATGATACTAATATGATTCGTTTTTAGTGTCATTAGCTTCACCTCTACATGAGGCTGATTTCTAGCATCAGGGTATGCTTCCGGTGGTTTTGTTAATGTCTTTGTGATGACATATTTTTCCAGCGGTACTTGCCCGTTCCTCATTTCCTCTTGTACCTGCAATTAATTACATAATGCTATAATTATTTAATTGTATGACATTTTGAATTGATAGTGGGAATCAAATGATATCACAAAATAATAAGTCGGCATGGTTCAATACAATATCTCAAACAATGCAAGGAGATAACTTTGCCTGCTCTTGTATGTTAAGCATATTTACTATGAGCCAAAGCTAAGCGCACAAAAACTTGAAGAAATACCTTTGTTAGAGAATTGTGTATTACTTCAACAACATCCTCACAGGACCTGAAAGCATTTGAGCAAATTTTATACGGTAAGCTTTAGAAAGACAACACAGAGAATTCATGCATAGAACAAAACGGACCCCCCAGATAAAATTTGACTGAGGCAGAAATCTCCCAATTCCTTTGACAGTAAACTCCAATCACGGCGGACCATATCAAGACCTTTCCGCTCGATAACCTGCACCGAACTCAATAAGAGTAAAGCAACAGACTATTGGATTTTTATATTCAATTGAATTACCAAAGTATAAAAGAAGCTACCTCATATGATGTACCATCCTTAGAATGCATTTTGACAGCTGCATATTTCTTTTTCTTGAGCAACAACATTCTCTTGTACAAGCCATCGAGATCAATCTCCAGACACCTATACTTCTTATTAACCTATCAAAAACATATGGGAGCCATACTATGTATCACATATATTAGACCTTTTAAACCAAAATAACATACACCATACAATGTGCCAGACAAACATGCTAACGAAATAGGTCTAACAGATGCTGAATGGACTAAATAAACTTCCAGTGCATATGTTTCCATGTTAAGCCATAATCCAGCTCGTGTTACAGATACTTGAAACAGATCAATAGATCTATTAAATGCTATTCTTTGCCTCAATCATAACATTAATCCATGATTTTGACCATATGCAATTCAGGCAACAAAGAGAAGGTCTCTTTAATAATGACTGATGAAGTACCGATATCCCCTTTCTGCCCAGCAGGAAAAGTTATTACCAATAATAAGCAATTTAAGTAATCTCACCTCCTGAATGACCTTCCCTGCAATTGATTTAGCTTTTTCAATATCATCAAGTCCACTATATATCATTATCGAATCGGTGTCGCCATAAATAACCTGCTTGAAAAAGCATTTTAGCTTCGTGGTTCCAGAAGAAGCTCTCTAATGAGTTTCGTGTATGTTCTAGAAACTGAAGCAATTTTGTATAAGTGCTTACCTCCAAGTTTAGATTATTTTGAACAAGATCCACAGTGCTCTGCAAAATTTCCCTTCCCTGCACAAAATGCATAAGATGGCCTATAGCTTTATCTCCGGCAGACCTAAGAGGCCACCATTTAGTTTTTACCAATAACGAACTTCTTACTTGTAATGTTATAAGTTCTGCAAGGGGCTTTGCATAGAATCTCGAGTTAGAGAACCCCAGGCATCCGTACATGCTGCATAACAATTTTTTAAAATCAATATATAACCAGTAACCAATGGAAAAACAAAACTTTGTTTTTTAGGATGAAAGCATGAGCAAACCTATTTGCTGTCAGCTTTAGCGCTTGTTGCTGTATCTCAAACTGCTGAGCTTTGAGACCTGAAGCTGTTTTTAACCATCCCTTTACCATTCTTCTTCTCTCCACCAAATGCTTAAGTAACTATAGAAATGCAGTTTTTAGTTACAAGTTACAAGAGAAAAATATTGAACATTTGTAAGTGTTTGGAATCAAATATCCGTTTTGGCTTTTAAACTGCATATGTACCTGTTAGTATAGTTATTTGTCTATATTTCACATTTGTACTTATTTGTCCAATCAAATAAACGGATATTTGTGAATAGACATGCCAATTACTAATGATAACATTGATTTTTTATGTCCAATTTCCATGTCAACATGTACCTATTTTGGTTATCATGTTCGATTTTTTTCCCTTCTTCATAGTTTGCATGCTACTAGTATGTATGTAAATATCTGTTCTATTATTAAGGGAATCCAATACTTCCAATGAATGTGGTTATATCTATATATCCTTCTTGTACTAGTATGTTTAGCACCAAAAAAATTTCAGACCAGATGCACCAGTATATTTCATATTAGTGAACAGTCCAACTGGAGTAAAAAGCTCAGCTACTGGTCTCCATGAGAACTGCATATGGATATTTTAATATTTAACTCTTAAAATGATGCTCATATGGACCTTTTACCTCCGGTAAAACCCCAGTCCTTTTACTGGATGGTAAATTGGGAGGTGATCCATCGGCAGGTCTTTCCACAGTAGTAAAACAGATATTATATTCCTGTCATACAGATTAAAGATACTTAAATGACTTAACAAGCAATTCCATTATGAACAGTGCATAAAGGGCAGCAGGTAAAAAATAGTCATGATAGAAAAATATGAAATACAACTGACCTGAATAATGGAAGGGTACAGACTGTTGAAATCCAAAAGTAATATATACTTATCATATAGTCCTTTTTTTGGCTCCAGCACTAAACCACCCAAATAGGAAGGTCCTTTTTTTGTTTTCCCACGATTATTTTCAGGAGCCTCATCATCAAAAGTTGTATCTTCTTGATCAATCTCTTTGCTCTCTGCACCACCACTAATTTTCCGTTTTGCTGTCCTTGTCTCCTTGGACTGAGAAGAAAACTTGTCTGGGACAATAAACTTCTTGGCATGGAATGCATGTAGCAGGAAGTATTCCACTCTTTGTGCCCTAGCACCCTGAAATCAGACAAGACAACTCATTTTACAAATTTACTTGCAATCTATCATGAAGCAACATCACTCAGACCCACTGGAAATCTCACCTGAAGAGTTTTATGCCAAAGATTGCCACTAATATTAGTCAGTTGACGAGTGAGTGGGAGGACACTCAGGTGGAACATAAGTTCCATAGACAACCATGCGTCTGTTTCACCATACTCGATCTGCAAATAGTGCAAGTGTGAATCGCATAATGCAGAATAACACAGCTAGTTATAGAGAACGTGTAAGAGTTTTATCTTCAGATTTGGAAAGACGGCTGGATCATTACTGAAACAATTTTCAAATGCCTCAAAAACTGGTACATTGACACATGATTAAAATTATCAGAAGAAAGATTACAACCTAGAGATTATGGAATTAGAAATCTGTTATACAATTTTGTCCAGGCTGCTGCTCCATAGGTAATACTGACCTACTTTTGCTAAACTAAAATATTGAATAGATACTTTAAATCCTCATTTCCTATGCATCATCGATTATAAATATATATATTGTGTGAGTGTAACTTAATCACAATGCTACAACAAAATTTCAAGAATATTATGGGGACTTACAAGTTCCAGTAGCGACTCAGAAGTTTGGAACATCTGGGGAATATCGTGAGGAGTTATCTCCTTACGGTCTTTATTCAGCTGTGTCTTTGCTAGTTGTGTCAAGGAATAGCTAACCTGGAAGAAGCCAGGCATGTTAAACAATGAGAGATGACAAAAACTGCTAAATAAATAAAATAACCCACCTCCTTGAGTAGGTCACGCGAACAAATGTAAGTATCACATAAGAGACGGCCAGCAATGCAAGACATGATTCCGGGACTCGCTCCTGAACCAAATACTGAGCTTCCTTTGCTAAGTTTGGGCATCACAGAGCGCTTGAGGCGGCCTATTTTTGACCACATACTGCTAGGCACGCGGGAAGCCTGCAAAATGAGATATATAAAGCATCCTAAGAACAGTAGCTTTGTGATGGTCAGATACAAAACTTCTACAGAAAATACCAAGAGAAAAAGGGGCCCAACTAAAATAAAAGGTTACAAAAATAGTAAATGCTGTAGAAAGGAGTTGGATGCCTAGATGGTAATTAGAAGGCTAGATCTACATATTTTTAGGTGTCGGGAACTCTGTGGAAAAGAAAGAAGACAGCATTTTATCTGATAGACGGGCCTGGATAGAACTCATCCCCAAATGCTAGCTCACAGGGAGAGGGTGCCCAACCCACACTTATACACAATAACAGCGCAGTAACTAATCGATGAGGGACAAACATAACTTCTAACCGTATCTACGTGAGATGTAGAAATCACTCAATAAGGAACTTCTGGAGAAGCACAGTGCTGGACAAAAACTTCTATTATTTACATAATAAATATGCAAATTTAGTACAAGTATACAACAAATACCTGGACTCTGTGAAGAAGGACATCCAGGTCAAACCCGGATATATTGTGCCCAACCAGAACGTCACTATCCAATTTGTGAATCTCAATCATCAAACGATTTAACAAAGCTCTTTCACTGAAATGAATAATCATTATCATGTAGCAGATAGTTAGCAACTTAAAAAGGCATACAAAAAAATATGAAAATTTGACCAATAATGGAAGAATAGTAAATTAAGCCACGTAATGAGTTCACAATAAGACTTGCCTGCTTTCATAGCAAATAACATTTGAGCCAGCCTTAGCATTTTTCGCAGCTGCCTCCTTCGCAAAACTCATAGGAAATATGCCACCTTCAAGTTTACGCACAACAGTGAAATGACTAAGCATACCAGGACGGGTCCATTCTGAAGCCCCCATGGGATAATCAATCTGGAAAATTGTCATTTAGTGAATACGTTTTACTTTTATGACAATATAATGCAGCTTCTTCATCATCCATAATGATATTTAGAAATGCAATAGTCAACATGATTTAGCTCCACATGAAATGCCAAATTATTTAACATCGATATCTTAAACTGAAAAAATATCAGATTGGTGAGAGAGAGGGAGAGAGATTCTATCCACAAATGTGTCGCTATGTGTTGATGCGCTGTACCTTAGCCTTGTGGCAGCAAATAACAGATGCAGCAACAATTTCATTGACATTCTGTTTCCCGTTGATGATAGTTTTCAAATTTATTGCTGCAACTACAACAGGAGGAATTTCCAAGAACTTTTTTGATGAAGTTGCGACTTGAATATCCTTTGTGAAATCTACTGTGACCTCAAATTTACACCAGCTCACCTGTCAGAAAGTGAAAGTATAGTTTATCACAAGGTAACCAGACACTGCCTATGTAATAAAAACTCCAGAGTATCGAAAAAGACTCACACGCTGAGCAGCTGCACAGGTCGAGAACTTTGAGATTAATAACCATGATGGTCCCTTAATTTTTCTTTTAATCAAGAAAAGCTCCAAGCAGCTGCAAGCAACATTAGTTTGTAATTTAGTAATGAATTTCACCATGTCACAACTTTTAACCTATAGACAGTGAGAAGTCGACTCGTCAAAGTGACTAGATAAACATATCATGCCATGAGTAATGATCAAAGTCCTAAACCAGGAATACACCATGAATGTGAACTCAGAGGCCATCAAACAATAAATGTGGCAAACTAGTTAATGAATTTTCACAAATATATTTTCTACTATATCTACAATGTTAGGTCCCCATTTTACATACAAAACATTACAAATTTAAAGGATATTATAGGCCTTCCAGCTATTAGCATTACATTGACTGACCTGCTATGAGTTCCAAGCAAAGCACAGAAGTTATTTCCCTTGAGATCTAATGGAAGCGATTGGTCCTGTAAGGATACAAGGATCGCTGAGGTAAACTGAAACTGACTAAGCCAAAATAGGCTCAAACAATTTTTCATTCTTCTCAAATTCATTACACAGAACTTCGGACATCAAAACTCCAAGTTTTGCTTGAATAAACCAAAAATATTGACAACCCAAGATCATAAAACAACAGACCCCTATGAAATGTATAATGGCATACCTTAAATGGATAGTTGATCTTGAGGACATAATTTTCCCCGTGAGGTATATCTGATCTCTCAAATGCATAATTTCTCTACAAGATAAGAAACATGCAATGTAAGGATTTTAAACTTTAATTTTCTCAATATAAAAGCAACAGATATCAAGGTGTAAAATATTATGGAGTTCACTATTTAGTTTATGAAATTATCCAGTGCATTATAGTGACGAGTTTACCAACCTTAACAGGAGCCATGCTGAAACTAGAAACATTCCTTTCTAGTAGCTCCTTTGCTATTTCAGTCTTCATGTCTGATGCCAGCTCCTGATACAAAAGTTTGGTTCATCAAAAAGAGGAATAAAAAAAACTGCTCGCAGCCTATAGAATGGCATAGTATTACGTGAAGTTGGTTTCGCAGAACAGTTTGAGACTCTTCAACATCTTTCTGTAGCTTATCAACCATATCTTTAAGGTCTGTGGATGGCGTTCGGGACTTTTGAACATCTCTCCCTTGCTTTACAAGTTGGTCTTTAGCAGCCATGAGTGCCATTCTAGACTCTTCAATCTTTTTTTCAAGCTCTTGAATAGTGTCATTGTGCAGAAAAGAAACAGTTGGGATTGCATACACGCATCTCTGCATGTTTTTTACAACCACACAGCAGCTGTGGTAGGTACCTCCTGATTTGACCTTAATCATAACAACTATTATCAGAATATCGAGTTTGGGAAAGCTCATACCCTTAGTACAAAATTTGTAAAGAAGCCAAGTTTTCAGATTAAAGATAAGCATCAGAGAGGTTAATTTCTTTTCAGAAAATTTTTCACTAAATCAAAGTTGTCCAAATAAACTGACCAAATGTCACTAAGATAATAGAAATGTATACGAAATATCCACAAAATAGTGGTTGTGTAAAATGTGAACTAAAATGTGTCACAATAGGCAAAAAGCAAGGAAAACGCAGAAGNGATAAACCGGCTAATCATCGAATATGTGATCTCTCAAAATAAGAGAAAATAGGATAACAGAAAAAAGTCATATACAAGAAAAGATAATATGATTACTAATCTGAAGATAATTTTTCCTAGGCACTTTCACTATATATTTCATAAAAGAAATGTGTTAGGAGAAAAACTATTCTCCCAAATGGAACTACGAGCTTTGCTGAAGCCTTGTAACTCAAAGTTAGTAAGCAAGTAATCAAGTGTCCAATCATGAAACAATACCTTAATGAATAGCTATAAATTTAGCATAGAACACAATTATGAAAAACGATAATTCATAATTAGGACACATAAAAGAGGAATATACCTTTCCAAAGAGATATAGATTCCCAGCATTAGCACCATAAATTTCCTCGTAGGCATCAAGTATGTAGAATGGCAGGGATCCATCTGACTCCACATCAAAATCCAAGTTCTCCTCACTACTTGTGCTCTGATTCAGCCCAGGCCCCGACGCATTACAGTCCGCAATTACGTTTTGCCACCGTGCAGTTGCACTAAGAGTTGGGTCTTTAGAGTCTTCAATTTTTGCATTGAGCGTAAATATTTTCTTCTCTAACCCCTTGGCTTCAGCTATATCTAGTGAGCTTTCTTTATTAACAATTTCTCTATCTTCACTCTTCTCCATGATTTCCATATTCTGTAATAAGGTGGATGAATTATCTTCAGTGAGAGGCAGAATATTTGTGTTGCTTTTCACATCTTCAACTATTTCTAAACAGCCTTTCTGTGGGTCACCATTTACATCACCATAGTTATAGATGCTCTCATTAAATTCATTCCTGTCATCAGCATTAACACTACTCGCAAATGGCTTCTCAATTTTCACAGACAAAGCACCCAAATTAGCTGCTGGGACATTGTTCATCTTATTCACACTGAAATTGCTCAAATTGGCCCTTCTCCTCTTCTCCCTATCATTCTCGTCAGGGGCAAATTCGGCAATCACATCATCAACAATACTATCACACGACAAATTCTTCTTATCGTTCTTAAACACAGACGAGGTGAACATATTCGAAATCCTTTGCTTACCCATCAAGGCGGCCGCCGAAGCCAGAGCAGACGGTTTTTTCACGGCTTCTTTCTCCTTCTTCTCCGAATTGCAGTTGCTTTTCTTCTTTTTTGGCCTCTCGGTTTCTTCCTCGGAATCATCAGAGGACAATGAGCGCCCGGCAATCGACCAGTCCTCTTCCTGCCCTTCATCCCCGTAGCCTAAGCCGTTGTCATCCACGATAAAACCCTTGACCTCTTCCCGGCGCTTGGCTACCAAAGCTTCGTACTCGTCATCTTCCACAGTGTCGTAAATCGGCTCCTCCATCTTGATCTGGTAGCCTCCGGCTTCCATTTCTCGTCGGCCGCCGCGACGGAGCTCCTTTAGGAGCTTGAGTTTTTCGGCGCGTGCAGTCGCGGCGGCGCCGCGCGTCCTGCGCCTACCGGCCTCAGCTGGCTGCTCGTCGGACATTTTTGCTTTTCTCAGTCGATTTGCTGCTCGATAGACAAGTCACTGTACTGTCACTCTCCAGATCTGAAGTTTCGAGGGATGGAGGAGGAGAAAATGGGGGATGGAAGTGTTGAAAATGGCGGGAACTTGTGCTTTTGGCGCTAACATGATAGAATCTCATCGTCCTCTTTCCACAATTCGAAAGCCCGATGGGCTAAGCTACTATGGTAACCCTTTAGGGCTTCTTGGTTCCTAGAGCCCAATTTAAATAGTTACCGGCCTTCTTAGTGGATTATTCACGCTGGGCTTATCTGCAATATTTTTGTTTATAGTTAATTGCATATATTAAGGTTGTTCAATCGGTCGAAACTGAACCACACTGACCGAATTTTCTGTTAACCTAAAATTATGGCGTTTTACATGTTAAAGAGGCTAGAGAGGTTTTTGGGCATAATTATGGTGTTTTGATGTCAAAGCTTCAACCTTTTCAGCATTTCGGGTTGAAGCAGTCTTTCATTGCTAAGATTGTTGCTTCTGAGTCCTCATCCTTTGGTTGGTGGAGTGGGTCCTGACTTTGTGGAGTTCTTGAAGAAATTAAAGAACGCAGGAATTGAATACGACCGGCTTTAAAAGCATATTTCCGTTAAAGATTCATATGATGGGAAATGCATGCTTGACGTCATTCCCTCTTTACATAAACTTGGTTTGAGTGATGAACAATTACGGCGCATATTTACTTTACACCCGGATATTCTTCTTGAATCATCCGGACGCATTACGTTTTGCTTGTTCGAGTCCATGTTGAATTTCAAGGCCACTTCGAACATCATTCAAAACGTGCTCCTTGAGTTTCCAAAGATTCGCCTTGTGAAATTCACGTGTAATTTCTTCCGTTGTTGTAAATTTCTAGTCAAAATCAACATGGACACCCAAGATATCGGTGAGATTGTTTGTTCGCGCACGACCGTTTTGGGAACTTGTGAACAATTAACCCGAAATGCTTCATTTGATAGCTCCAGTTAAAGCGAGTAAACCTAATAATATAGCTCAACCTTTAGAAAATTACATGTTTAATCACCCCAAGTTCTAATTTATTTTTAAAGTTAGCATCTGGCAAGGTAGGGCTCCATAGAGATTATCTGTTTATTTCCTACTCAGTTGTTTTCGCTACTTGGATCTTCAAAATGAAATTACTTCACAAGAGAGGGGGATGAGCCAAGAAGGTTCATGTAAATGAATTAATCAATAGAGCATGTTGAAATTTCCAGGAGAATAATAGCTTTACATAAATTAAAAACAATGCAAGTACCCCAAACTCATAATGATGGTAAACAATGTACTATCAATCACTGCATATAAAAATTCCGTAATTTATCATTCTGCTTCACTTGGCAGTACCTGGAACTCATGATGCTCGTAAAGTTTTCGTGTTTAACAACAGTGTGAGAATTCAATGCGATTTTTTCCGGATGCGAAATGCAAACAAAATTCTGTCTAATACCCAAAGAATTAATTTTCCCCACTCAAATGATCAAACGTGTACATATGGTTCTCACGAAACAAATATAAGATTAGAACCGCGTGTGGGTGATCAAAATTAAGATTGTCAAAACGAACCAATGTTGTCTGTTTGTTGGAGAATTGTTTGTGGGAACTGGTGAAGTCTCGATAGGTGACAGCTGAGCTGGAGGCGGAGGCGAAAGTGTAGGGACATCACATGTACCGAATGTCGCATTTTCCTGCAATCCATAATTCATTCCAAAAACTAAATAAAAAATAAAAATGTTATGTTATGGTGCAAAGTTCAACCCATTTCAT
>BKCP01004405.1:1465785-1480669 GCA_008636005.1 Striga asiatica | reverse complement strand
TTAACGTAAAGCAGAATCAGATAATATTAATTTGAAATTCAAAATAAAATTAGATTGGAACATCTTAAAAACTTGGATTTTGTTTAATCCTCTAGAATACAAATTTGAAATTGATTGAATAAATGTACACAATTTTTTCCTTCCTTAAATTAAGAATTTACAATTGTAATATAATAAGGCTATAGATTATTAAGAAAGACGCCTTACAAACTCCGTTATATTTGGCTATGCAATCTTCATAAAACCAGTATAAATCATATCATATAATATCCTGCTAAATAATTTAATGGATTTATTTAAGCCTATCTAGAATCCTAATATATATGGGTGTCAAGTGTTTATTTTCTTAGATATGGATTACACAGATGTAGGTTGTTTTCTGCCGGTGGAGTTTCAGCCTGAGTCTTTTAATTACTTCGACACTCGGGGGCGGTGGCCATTACCGTCAGATTTAGCCAAAATGCACATGGACATAGATAAAACGACACATAACACCATTAATTTGGATTTGTATTTGATTATATAACCTTTACGACCAGATTTATGTATCTGTTTTACGACCAAATAAATAATGTTCTGTACAAGAATGTGTTTAAAATATATAAGTTATATTTTGTTTATTTCAATACATGCGTTTTACATTCTTCTAATCATCCAATCATCAAAATCAAATGCTTACGTTAATAAAATTAACCCGTGCATCGCACGGGTACCGCACTAGTTTGGTAAATCTTATTTGGTATCTTTATTATTTTATATCTTCATATAATAAAGTATTTGTTCCTGACAACTATATATGTGTGTAGGTTGTTCAATAATTTCACAATTAATATAAATAAAAAAGTAAAAAATACATCACTTCTCAATTAAATAAAAAAAGTAAAAGAAAAATTGCGCAAACAATGTGTTGTGAAACGAGAACAATACGAATTAAAGACGATAAAGTAAATGACACAAGATTTACGTGGTTCGGCAATATGCCTACGTCCACGGCGGAGCAGAGATCTTATTATTCACGATATATCAAATACATCAATACACCATGTATTTATATCATATCCCTACAAGGTATAAATTTACATAAATACCCCGTACCGTACCGTACCGCGGGGGCTCCGCCCCCGCTCCGCTTCCCTCGCTACGCTCGCTCCGCTCGCAGGCATCGGCCTGCCTCCTTCCTTTGTCAATATATGAGCCATATCAACACAAAGGAAGGAGGTAGCTAGAGGTAAATAAATGTTCGCCAGTTATAGCGATGGTTGCAACTTTAAATAATAAACCATATACTAATGTAGGATGTGGTTCAAATGAGAACCAAGTTTTAGTGTGAGAACCGTGAGAACCGCTATTTTTATTTGGGCGTAGTGCTATGATTGATTGTGTTTGATGCTATTTTTAATTAGGATGAATTTTATTAAAAATAGCAACACAATTTCTGGTAGCACTTGTAAAAATGATAGCATCATCTATTATGAAAGATAGCATCGTGCACAATTAAAAATAGCATTAAAAATGGTTCTCACGGTTCTTACACCAGGACTATTTTTTATTTGAACCAATCCCTACTAATGTAATTCAAAATCCTGATGTCACCAAAATTTATAGCCCTGTAGTAAATTAGTAAATGCATTTTCTGGCATTGATATTTTTCCATTATTTGATTGGCTACCCGGAGTGTACATTTACTTCTGATCAGTATATGAATACTATCCAACATTGAATGAAATTATCACATTTTAAGTGTTCATGGGCTCAAGTCATTTTGAAGGGAAAACATTGTTATGAGATTGTACCAGAAGCATTAATTTACACTTGGTAATGTGCGGATTACTATTATAATTGTTGTTATTATTATTATTATTATTATTATTATTATTATTATTATTATTATTATTATTATTATTATTACTGTATTTTTTTCACCTAGAAACTCATTTTAAACTCATTGTGCTGTATTTTATAAATATAAACAAGGACACATTGCATGGTTCAAGATAAAAGAGCATTGAATTCACAACAAATTAATTGAGATCGTAAAAAGAGCATTGAAACTCATTTTAAACTCATTGTGCTGTATTTTTCATTAGTACTATATTAGTTATGAAAAGAGTAATTTACACGCATGATTGTCTGGTGTGCATTGTAAGTATTTTGGAATGGATGAAATCAATGAACTTTATAAGAAATAATTTCTTTTGGTTAGTGGGCTAAGCCTATTAAGTCATACTCTATAATTAGGCCCGTTATATTAATCCTCTTTCAACTTTTTTCGAACTATATATTATGTGAGATCAAGGAAGTGGGTGCATTGGACCATTTTTGGTACAGGCCGCACAACTGTATTGCCTCTACAATGGGTTGACTATGACAGGAGAAACTTATATCGTTTCATTTAAAACGTGTTTTAAATTATTATTAGATATAACTAATTGCTAAACGTCAAAGTGATGGTTAACTCTCAATAGCGAACAATATAAGCAAAGTAATTGGACGAGATATGAGTTACTCATTACTAACTCGTTTGATTAACGAAGGTCAAGTCATAGTTTATTTTAGCTCGTTAAAACTCGTTGCACTTAAAAAGTAGGAATCTTGATGTAATTTTTTGAAGTTTTACTATGATTCTGCTTGTTAAAAAGTCGAGCTCGATCTCGTTTATCAACTCATTAACTTAATACACTGAACTCGCGACTCGAGTTCGAGTTTAAGTATTGGGAGTTTGAGTTCGACTCGGAGTACTGCATGAGTAAAACAATGTTAACAAAATTAAATCAGTGCAATCTGAATAGAAACACAGAAACCGAATCTTTAAAAGGCTTATAAAAATTGCCAACCCATTGCTTGATGGCTATAACGAACTCTCACACTTGAATTTAATGAAACTGCAATTACTTTACCAATTTTCATTTAATGTTGACCACACTATTAAATTATGCATCGTTACATAATTAAATTTCGCCCACTCTATTCATATCCTTAACGTTGTATGTCGAGCGAGACTTACAAGTTGCGAAACAGATGACATTAATAAGGCCCAGAAAATTAGAAATGCAAATTGTGTTTCAGTGGACAATTGGGCGCGTTATCAGTTATATTTGCCTACGCAACAGATAACATACCCAAGCATTTTTAATTCCCAAGAAGAACATATAATATAAAAAAAGGAGTATAATTGTATAAACGAGCCGAATTCGAGCTCTTGATATTGAAAGGAGTATAATCGTATAAACGAGTCGAGTTCGAGCTCTTGATATTCAAACTCGATCTCGAGCCAGTTTTGTTTATCAATAATAATGAGCGAACCTTAACAAGTTAATTATAAGAAATTACATAAAAAATTATTTTTGAGTATTAACATGCTGAACAATATAAAATTACATCAAAATTCTTATTATTGAATCTTAACGAGCCAGGCTTGTTAATTAAATCAAGTGAGCCAAATCAAGTCAAACTCAGAATCTTAATGAACTATGTCAAACTCACAAATGCCTAGTTTTGTTTAGTTTAGCATTTACTACAGTTGGGAAATATTTCGTAGAAGAAAATTATAATGGGAAAAACAAATATAATGTTCCTCCAATTGGGAAATATATTTCTGCATTAATCTCTAATTTCCTTTATGTACATCCAGAATATATGAAAAAAATAAAAATAAAAGAACCAAACAAATTAAAGGCTATCTTCGCTACCTCAATAAAGTAAAAGTGAATTAAAGTAACAAAATCTAGCCTGCCTGACATAAGAAAAATCTTCCCAACACATGAAAATTGACTAAAATATTCTATTTTCCCCGTCACCTAACGGTGATCCAGCCATCGGAGACAGACCAGTCAGGACCCCGTTCATACACAAGCTTAGCCAGCCGCGCCGCCGCCTCCGTCTTAATTGACGGCTCCTTCGGTGACCAAATGTCAACTTCCCCAAAATACCCCTGCGGGGGCATACACGTAATTGACGAACAATCCGAAGCCCACTCCTCCGGGTAATCGAATATGCACCGCGGGGAAATCGAGGCGGCCGCGTCCTTCCTCTCGTCTACCCACGCGGCGGCGCCGCCGTCATCTTCGCCGACGAACGGATGTCCGAGTAGCATCTCCGCCGTCCACCTCCGACTGGGATCCTTCACGAAGCACTTCTCCAGAAAATCCCTCCCGTCGCCGGATAAATTCCCCGGCGCCTCCGGCACCCGGTCGCCGATGCCGATCGTCATCATCAGCGCCGCCGCGTCGGAGAATTCCCCCCACACCGGTCTCCCGGTGGCCATCTCCGCCACCGCGCATCCCAGCGCCCAGACATCCGCTGCCTGGCCCTGCTCCCCCCCGGCAACCATCTCCGGCGACATGTACATGGGCGTTCCCCGCAGCTCGCACTTTCCGGCAGCAGCGGCGGCGGCGCCGCTGCGCTTCGCCAGGCCAAAATCGGCGATCCGAACCCCTCCGTCGGCTCCCAGAAGGACGTTCTGGAGCTTGACGTCGCAGTGGACATAGCCGGAGCCGTGGATGTGCTTCAGCCCCCGGAGCAGCGCCCTGGTGTGTCGCCGGATCTCGAATTCCGGCAATCCCTGACAGCCGGAGTTCTTCACCCGGTCGGCGAGGGAACCGCCAGAGGCGTACTCGAGCAGAACATTATAAAGCCTCTCGTCCTTCTCTAACGAATAGCTGTCGCCAAAGCACCGTATGATTTCCGGACAACCTCCGATTTCCTGCAGAATCGATTTCTCGTTCGAGAGAGACGAACAGAGGGAGGCCCCGCAAGATTTCACCGCCATAAGCGGCGGCAGAGAAGGGTTGCCGCCGCTCGAAACCGCCAAACTCACGGTGGCGAAACTACCATGACCTAATTTCTGACCGCGAACCCAATCCATATGGAATTTTCAATGATTTGTGTTTTGATATTGATTTTGGTCCGTTTCAATTTTTTGATTTCGCGTGGAGAATAAGTAAAAGAAGAATAGAGAGAAAACAGAGGGTTTTTTTTTTTCGGAGGTAAGAATTAGTTAGTAGAGGCGTGTAAGATTTGGGGCGGTATTTATAGTGGAATTTATTAAAGGGTATTTTTATNAAAAAAAAAAAAACACGTGGGGGAATGGGATATTTCGCGGGAATCTGAGAGGGGTGTTTAACAAAACAAAAATCTCCGTGATAAATTAAAGATCTTCCACTTGGATACTAATTTGTGCGGTGATTATGTTAACTAGTTTTTGTCCCGTGCATTTGCACGGAAAACTATATGATACATGAAAAAATAATAAAAATTATAAACAATAGTAAATATCATAACAAATTCATTGAAAAAAATTAAGAAAAAAAATATAAATATTCTTAAATACTTCTTTATAAAACAACGTCGTGGTTTTTCTATCGTCAAAATCTTCCTCAGCTCAAATCAAAATCTTCAAACTCCACTGACTCGTAACTCTAAAAAGCGCCACGTATAGTTGCTCATGACTAAATGCAGAGCTCTTCAGTAGTAAGCCGACGTGCGACAGAGACTGTCTTTGACTCTTATTGATCATGTCATAGCATATGAAACACTTCTTTATATTGTTTGTCCTCGACTCTTATTGATTGATAGAGATTGTCCTTACTTCTTAATAAAAAAAATACCATCTAAATATAAATGAGTAAATATAATATTAATTTTTTATATAAACAAAAAATTTAAAGTAATTGATAATGAGTATAGAATTACCCTTGCGGATTCAAGTTATTTCAACGATGTTCTTTTTATATATCTAAGATTTAATTTTTTTTCTGATTTATATGAATATAAGCACATTTGACTAACTTTTATAAAATTTATTGAAAAACGTTACTATTTTTTTGAAAAACTGATAGGATATTAAGATAATACTGTACTTAACATAAATGCAGGATTAATTAAAATAAATCTTTTTAATTTAGTTATTAACTAATTAAATTTAACTATAAAAAATCTTCTTAAATGTGAGATTAATAAGTAATTAATTAAAAAAAATGTAACTCCTTTTGGAGGGAAAGTGAAAATATTTTTATTAAATGTTTTATTAAATGGGATTAGCTAGCAATTATATATATATAGATGTTAGGCGCGTGACTTTCAAAGTCAAAATTATAGTCCTTCTATTATATGGAACTATTGAGCATAACTTTCCAAAGTCCAAATCATCAACTAATTCAAGGATTAATCCTTCTATTATATGGGACTATTGAGAAGATATACATCATTGAAAAAACAAAAGGAAAAAGAGAGGATAAATATCATTCGCACCACTTAAAAGTTGTCCAAGAATTCAACATGAAATTCCCCTCGTTAATTTCCACCTGATCCATAACACCTACATCTTTTACTTGGCCGTAGGCTAGATTGGCTTGTGGCAAAATTTCACCATATCCCTAATTAAATGTATTCATCAAATTTTTTTACGTTGGATTAACGTAACTGTATATGTGTATTAATCCAATATAAAAGTTCAACACAAACATGTACATGTATCGATCAATAGTAAAATTTCTGATTAACAAGTTTAGTTGTGACAATGCTACACCTCATCAACTAATAAATTTAAAATTAAAAAAAAAAATTATTTGATCGTGTTGAAGAATTATCAAAATATTTAAAAGAATTTAAGTGGATTTATTTATTTTTAATTGCAAATGACTTTTAATTGTTAGTGGATCAACTTATATCTTCGAATCTAGACTAATTTGATTTATACCGTGGAGAAAGGGTACTATCTTTATGTAACTATGGGTGCATAAAGATTTCTCATGCCAATAGATTTGGTAATATGCCACATATATTATAATTTAACTTATATGAAGATTTCACATTCGCTTATTATAATTACACCAACCCCATAAACAATGCCGTGAATGAAAGTATGAACGATTTAAAAAAATAATAATAAAATATGAATAATAGATCGCAAAATTAAGAAACAAATCAAAAAAATTATTTTAATTGTAATTTACGCTCAACTTTTAATTTTAACAATTTAAGACATTTTTTTTTCTTTTTTAGATTTTAGAATTGAGGCATGAACCTAGTTTTCAGAAACCGGTGAATAACATGTCTGATAATATTTTATGATCATTTTTTGCACTAGAAATGAAATAGAATTGCAATACATCTATTATAAAATATAATAGCAAAACGACCACATAAATGCACAAGCGAAATTGGGCTAACTTATCTACAATGTTCATTGAGGCCCTTGGATACTCGAGGCGGCAAATATAAGATGTAAGCGGACGAATGTTAGAATTTGGACGGCAAATGTGGATCAACTATGTTCATTAATTTGAGTTTTTTTATCTCGATTAATGAGGTGGCTCGAGGTAATACAATTGATCTTGTGTGACCTAGAATGATAAACTAGTATGAATCACGTGTATAAATTATTTATTAATAATTATAAATTTAAATTTTTTATTAAATAATAGATAATTATATTCGATAATATTTTTTAATATTCGTATTAACTTATGGTGAATATTGAAATGATACATTGTCATGTAAATAAAGATCAAATTTTCTATATTTTAGTTGTATTGATGTGTTTTCATATCAAATTATTTTTTATATTATTGTACATTTTCAGTTTAGTCTGTATTGATGCGTTATTTTAACTGAAATTATTCTTACTCAAAACTAAATATTCTATTTGCCTAAATTGAATGTCATAAAAAATATGTTATGGATGTTTCAAAATAAAATGTTTGATCCTAAATTGAAAATTTTGTTAAATATTTTTTGGACGAAAACACGAAAATGATATTACCAAAAATACAAATTATCATGTTATATGACTATATTCACGCGTTTTTACCAAATAAATTTTATCAGGATTATTTACCAAAAATCTAATCTCATTTTGAAAATCGAGTTTTCTATGTAATAGATAAGTATATTATTTTGAAAGTATAGTGAAAATCGGATTTTGCCAAAATTGTGTGAGAAATGAGATTGTTCAACAAACAATTGGAAAAGATGTACCGATAATTTTACTAAGAAAAATTAATTTGAAATTTATTCACCAAATGGTTGAAAAAGTGGTTAAGAAAAAGAAAAAGGAAATGGTAACATCCATTTTTAAAAGGGTTAATTGCATTTAAAATTATAACCTTTTGTTTAATTGCAATAAAACTCAACCTTTTCAATTTGACAAAAAAATACCAAACCTTTAATAAGTATTGCAATTATGTCTCAAAATCAGTTTTCGGCCACCAATCACCTTCCGTCGCCGCCGGACTGCCGCCACCGGCCAACTTCGCCGGATGTTGAAAATTTTTACATGATCTTGTAGCTCTCCTCCGTGCCGACAACATATCCGAGTTTCACGAAAAAAATTCCGACGATAAGGCTTTCAATTTTTCGGCCAAAGCTCGTAGATCTACAAATTTTCTCCGGCGTTCTTTCACAAATTCCCGGTGACTTGCTTTGACCCACGTGAATCTGAATGTACCGTTGAACACCTCTCGCAAAGCCGCATCTAGTGACGTCCACCTTCGTCGGAACAAGTAACTTTTTCCCGTGACGACTTTTCCGGTCATCTTCTTCGCAAATTTCCGGCCGACCACCACGACGTTCTCTCCCCGACGCCGACCTCCATGACGATCTCTCCGGCGGGAGCTTCCCCCAGCTGCAAGCTCGACTTCCAGCAACCTCCTTCGAGCCCAACTGTGAGCTCCATTTTCGGGGACCCTCTGTGCATAGTTGCCCCGGAGCTCGTTTTTCCGGCGTGCCTTGGCCGAAAACTGATTTTGAGATACCATTGCAATACTTATTAAATGTTTGGTATTTTTTTGCCGAATTGAAAAAATTGAATTTTATTTACAATTAAACAAATGTTAGAATAATTTTAAATGCAATTAACCATTTTTAAAATATGCAACCGTTTTTTTTTAAAAAAAAAGTATATGAAATTGATTTGTTCATTTTTTTTCCTAATCTCGTGTGTTTTTTAAAATATTATTCTATAATAGTAAGTCAAACATTTAATTAAAAAATCAAAGTTATTATTTATGTATTTTTTCAATAACTTTTTATATTAGTATATATTGTAGTAGGGAGCGGTTTTCTATTTACTTTTAGTTTTATTTATTTTGCAAATTCGGAAATACTTCAAACAATGCTCAATTTATCGGTTGATGCCTTAACTTACAAAAAAATACAAAAATAAAAATGTGCCTTCGGTTTGCTAAATTCAAAAGTTGTATTTAAGTTGCAAAAGTAAAAAAAAAAATAAAAAAAAAATTATTTATTTTGCAATTAAGTTTGAATTGTTTCGTAGTGTGGTGTAATAAGTGTTTAAACTTAACATTATATAATTCTCATAAAAAATTAATTAGGCAATTGAGAATCGGAGGAGTTAAGATACGTATCGTAGAGTGGATATATCTTGTTGCTATTACTAAAGAATATAAGTGTTTAAACTAAAAATTGTAGAATTCTAATAAAAATTAATTAGGCAATTGAGAATTAATTAAGATACGTATAGTTGAGTGGATATATATTGCCGCTATTATTAAAGAGTATATAACTAGATTTGTTCAGTTGTTCGTAGTGGAATACCTAATTTAAGATTTTGGAGGGAGTGTTCGGATTTTATTCTATTTTTTTTAGTGGATATTTTTATTTTATTTTGTTCGTAGTACAATACATCATTTAAGATTCTGGAGGGAATGTTCGTATTTTTTTCTATTTTTTTAATGGATACTTTTATTTTATTTTAAATTTTTTGCTGCAAGTTGATATTCCATCAAACTCCAACAAATATTTCAATATTATAACTTATGTTAACATTTCAAAGATACTATCAATAAAAATGTTTCATTGAAATAGATCTTTCATTGCCGGAATAATCAAATTTCAATTATTTTTTCAAGGCAAAATATATTATCGACCAAAGTTTTATGTTGACATCCGTTGCAATTATGTATTTTTTTAGTTAACGACACTAACACACATGTTTGTTTACTTTGTTTCAACTTTAATCAAGAATCGCATAGGTTTAAACAAAAGGCTACCTATATATGGCGAGACCAAACCAAAACCATTCGTGATTATTAGGGAAAAAAAATCCATAAGAATGTGACTAAGTATCTAAAATAATATTACGTGATAGATTATTTAAATCTGTTGCACTTAATTCTACAAAAAGCGCGATCATATCTTTGAATATTTGACTTAGGTTTACTTGGTCAAATACTTGTCCACGCAACTTTACTTGCACTTTTAGAGCCCTTTCACGTCCTTTTCCAAAAGAATATGGCCCAAATTATGAGGATCTCTCGTGTAGATATGTCAACAATAAACTCATGCTATGGATCACGATTTAATAATTAGATTTTAAAAGAATCCCCTGATTCGCTACTCGGATTTTATTTTAATAATTTTTTATTTCTTAGAATCGTCAATGATCTTCAATACTCGAATTTTATTTCAATACTAATTTTTTATTTGTTTAGAATCGTCAATGATCTTCAATAAAGAGATTTTTTATTCACCATGCTTAAACATAAATATAATTGCGGATATCTCCAACTGATTCAGTGTTAGAACGGAGCATATTCACGAGATTTGGGGATGTGTAGGCTCGGCAATAACAATTAATTAATTAAATAACTTAGGGAATATATGTGAGTGAAAGTATAGAATGATATTTGCTTAATTGCAAAAAAATAATATAAAGAAAATTAAGGGAACCAAATCCAGCATCCTGACGAATGTGTGGCGCCATTTTTTTGGTTAAAAAATAGCTTAATATCCACTGCCGTTCCCTGCACCACAGCATTACAATCTTCAATTATTGAAATTATTAATAAATTAATTAAATTAATTATAATACAATTTTGTGGTGAAAATAAGATGGTAATATCCGTAAAAAGCCATTCATACATCAATATGTACCGGAAAATTCACACCTAGTACCTATGAGAAATGTCGACCAGTATTTTCCTCTTGTATGTACCTAGTAAAAACGACTTCCCTTTTGATTTTAATATATTTTTTTTTCATAATAAGAGTTTATCAATAACTAATTTTTAGTGAATCACTTCATAAATTTCATTTTATAGGAAAAAGGTCGAGAGATGTGTTGTGAAACGGGAACAATACGAATTAAAGACGATAAAGTAAATAACACAAGATTTACGTGGTTCGGCAATATGCCTACGTCCACGGCGGAGCAGAGATCTTATTATTCACTCGTTATCCCAAATACATCAATACACAATGTATTTATATGATATCCCTACAAGGTATAAATTTACATAAATACCCCGTACCAATGGAAATTCCAATGAAAATATTCCGTTGGAATTTTAGATGGAATTTGATGATTCCAACGGCTATTTTTCTAACAACTTTTTACCGTAGAAATTTCCGTTGGAATGTGCAATTTCCGTTGGAATTTTATTTCCACCCCGTTGGAAAATCTACCATTGGAATCGTCAAAATCCAACGGAAATTCTAACGGAAAACTCATTCCAACGGAATATTTTTCTTGAAATTTCGGTTGGAATCTATTGAAAAATTTCAATGGTAATAATAGCATTGGAATATTCATTGGAATCGCAGTTGAAATTTCATTGGAATATATTTACCGTTTGGAATTTTCCATTGGAATTTCATCATTTTCTTGTAGTGTAATACTCGAGTTGAGTTCGACTCGTTAATAATGATAAATGAACTGAACTCAAGTTTGATTATCGACTCATTCTGTTAACGAATCGAGCTCTACTCGGGTGGCCAAAGTTTCAAGGTCAAGCTCGAGTACTATGATCTCGGACTCGGCTAGTTTACACTCTCTAATAGCATGTGCCAAAAATTGGGTGATTTAATTGTAGATTAATTTCCCTAAGACCATCTAAAAAGGAAAGGACTCTTTAATAAAATTCTCATGGTGCGGAGTCTTATGAAAACTCGCCTTTCATGCGGAGAGTTTTATAATTACCAATCGATCCTCACCGCTCAGCAATTTTTCGTCGCGAGGCAATGAAATGGACGACACAGACAACGAAATATCGTGGTTTCTGGTGCGTGTGTGTGTGTGTGGAGTAGATGCGTTCACATGAAACCAAGTTCTTAATACTAAACCATAGACTTTAATTTTTATACACACGTACATTAATTATTTATTAATTTAATTAGCGAGACCCGCGTTTAAAGGTCTTGGGACCATATATTGTAAACTCTATGCCTCCCCGCATTTTCCACGATGTCGAGGAGATTTCAAATTGGTAGTTATAAACAAGTTGCGTATTTGAAGATGTAATAATGGGCAGGCATAGCTTGGTAGTTGGTACTCGGTATTTATGTCGGGAAATTAGATATATTATTATTTTACTCCTACATTTTTTTTTTCTCATCATGTTTTCAGTGAAGTTTACTATTACTAACATTTATGTACTTTTAACGATCATTAATTTTTAATGAGTACTTTACTGTAGTAATCATATCAATTTTAAAATTTACTTATTTTTATCTTATATTGTTTTATAATATTAAACTTTTTTTTAATGTTTCTCCATTTTTTCCACTTTCCAATAGACCTTTTTTTTTTTTATTATTCAATATTTGAGGGGCAATTATTCATAAATTATAATGGAAATACAAAGACTTAATATCAATTGTCGACTATTAAAGATATATCTCCATATTAAGAAAAAAAAANTATATGATCTAAAAAATTATTGTATTTCATTGGAGTACTTGCATTTAAATTGGACATGGCTAAAGCCTTTGATAGAGTGGAATGGGATAGTGTGAGATTGGTTTTACTTGCTTTGGGCTTCCACCCTACTTTTGTGAAGTGGATTTTTTGTTGTATTTCTTCTCCTACATTCTCATTTAATGTGAATGGTGAAGCTTGTGGATATGTCACCACATCTCGAGGATTAAGGCAAGGGGATCCCTTATCCCCTTACCTTTTTATCCTTATTACTGAGATCCTCACCTATCTTATCAACTCTGGAATTTCTAAGGGCAACCTTCATGGCATTAAGCTTGGTAAACATTGTCCCACCCTTACCCACATGTGTTTTGCTGATGATACTTTAGTTTTTCTCAGGGCTGACTTCACTTAAGCTCATATCTTGCTGAACATCCTGAACTCCTATAATAAACTTACTGGCCAAAAAGTTAACTTTTATAAATCCTCAGTCTTTTTTCAGTAAAAACACCCCCATTGACATTCAAATTGGTATCTGCAATATTCTCCTGGGTATAACCTCTGTGACCTCATCCAAATACCTAGGTCTTCCACTAGGTATTGAAAGGTCTAAAAATGCAACTTTTTCCTTTGTGGAAGAAGCTGTTAAAAAAAGAATTAGTGGCTGGCAGAACAAAATACTTTCATTTGTAGGTAAGGAGGTTCTCATAAAAGCAGTGCTGGGGGCTTTACCAACCTATGCTTTCTCATGTTTCCTCATGCCAAAATCAGTCACTGCAAAAATCTCTAGCAAAATAGTAGACTTATGGTGGAGAAGCAAAGACAAAGACTCCAAAGGCATTCACTGGAAATCGTGGGAGCTCATCACACTACCAAAGGACAAAGGAGGGCTTGGATTTCATGATTTACATCTCTTCAACAAAGCCCTTATTTCAAAACAATTGTGGAGGATCCTGTCACAACCCAACTTGTTGGTAAGCAAAATTCTGAAAGGTCTTTACTTTCACAAGAATGATTTCTTTTCTATCAAGGCCAAACAGAATAGTTCATGGCTTTGAAGGTGTTGGCTCAAAGTGAGGGATTCAATACAATGTGGCATGATGTATGAGATTTCTGATGGCAAAACCAATAAAATCAGAGGCCATCCATGGATTCCTAACCTCCCAGCCTTCAAGCTTTCAGGCAGCAACTCCCTTAATGATGACATATGCTGGGTTAGTGACCTCATGGAAGATTCTGGCAGAAGATGGAACAGACAGCTTATAGAAGAAAACTTTGAGCAACATGAAGCTACAACTATCCTGAGCATCACAGGCATGGACCCCCACAAACCAAACAGGCTTAAGTGGCTCTGGAGCAAGAATAACAAATTTTCTCTGGCCTCAGCCTACTTTGAGCTCACTTGCAAAAAATGGAGATTAATGGACCTGCCTGAAGGGAGCCATAACCATCAAGAAATCAGGAATGCAAGACTGAGGATGTGGCATTTAAAAGTGAAAGGGAAGTTAAAACATTTCCTCTGGAAATGTTTTAACAACTCATTACCTGTACTATGCAATCTTGCTGCCAGAAAAATTGTACTTGACCAGGTTTGTAAATTCTGTGGTGATGGCTTGGAGTCTCAAGAACATCTTTTTTTCTCATGCAAAAGGGCAATTCTGATATGGAAGTTATCTCCGGTCACCTGGGAAGGAATTGCAGAACACACTGATTCATTCAAATCCTGGTGGATGAAATTAAGTACTTTTCCCCATAATCTGGTATCAGAAGATAGAATGCAATTATCCACATACATCTTATGGTGGATTTGGAAGATACGGAACTTGTAGATTTTCAAAAAGGAGTTAAGGCCTGAAAAAGCAACAGTGGATATTGCATGGAGAGAGTGGGCTGAATTTGCTAATATAAGGGGATAGTGGCTTTGATTATCTTTTGCCAGATTGTGTATATTTTGCTTATCTTGTTAGGTTTTGTTAACAAACTAGGCCCGTCCAGTGCAGTGGTTTGTTAATTTTGATTTTGTAGCTCTTGAGGTTACTATTATTACCTAAGAGCTTTTAGTGGTTTGGATTTAATCTGCGGACGCAGAGCCTTTGCTTCTGCCGGAGATTGCCTCAAACTTCTTTTGTTAATTAGAAAGGGATTCTTCCTCGATATTTTGTGTATTGATGCCAGTTGGCCATCCAAACATTATAATTTTCCGAGTTATTATATAATCCTGTCATTTCG
>BKCP01004405.1:1454371-1465710 GCA_008636005.1 Striga asiatica | reverse complement strand
ATACATTGTTGACATTCTGTTTAGTTTTCTCATTGGTTTCTAAATTACATCATATTTTTTATTTATAACTGATTTAAGCATGATTTTACGTTGAATGAGGTATTGTTATCACTATTATTTTTTCTTTTTTAAAAAAGTGTAGTAAACGTATAACAAAATCTAATTTAATCACCCACAAATACTAATCATATGCGGGCTCCTATCCGTGAATCCAAACATTAGATTTTCCCATTTCCCGGAATAATTAAACTTTGCGAGGTTGCAGCTACACCAACATTTGGACTTTATCATTTTAGGAGTCCCCCATAAAGCGGACGAAATGAACCAAAGAAAGACCTACATCTTTGACCCTATTTCCTACAACATAAAGAAAAAAAAAATAAATGAAACATGGGAAAAACATGGTAAAACCAACAAATTATAACTGTGACATATAATGCTACTTCGACTAATTTTAGCCAAATTTTGACTCTGATGATGGACATCGGATATTATTAACTTGTTTTTTAATGTTTTATCTATATTATAACTTAAAAAAAGTAATAATTTAGCATAATTGCAGTACAAAAATTTGTGATGCTCATTTTTTTTTTTCTATATTGAGATCCATTTTAATTTCTTAAAATGAAAGTATAAATAATTATTGTATAAAATAATAAGTTCAATTATAATTATTTATTTATTTATTTGAGCTCTAATATCAAGCTCTAATATCAAATAAATTGAAACCAGTTAAACCGACATCAATCTGAAAGGCCCATTATTATTGCTGTGTTAAATAAACCTATAATCCNTTTTTTTCGAAACGATAGAAGTATATTACTCAAATAAAAGTCCTGATACAAATCGGAGGCTAACTAGCCCGGATAAAGGATCCCATAGGGATAACTAATGCACCAAAAGGTGACCAATATGAAGATCAAACTTTGGCAGTCTTAAAGAGCTGGAACCAACAGTTTGTGACTTCATATCAGGGCCTAACAAAAGCAATATACAAGGCTCTTCAAAAGATAAAAGTCATACCACTGCACCAGAGGGCCTAGTAGGCTTTTACAAAACAAGGAAAACACAAGAATAAACTGAAGCTAAGCAGAAATAAAATAAATAAATATCCAGAAGTCTAAGAAGGCAGTGGATTGCTGAATTCTATCCAGTCTCTAATTGCTGCGTCCACAGTTGCTTTTGCATTTCTCCAGGTTTTTTGGAATACCCAATGGTTCCTTGTCTTCCAAATCCACCATAGGATGTACGTTGAAAGTTGGATTCGGTGTTCTGATGTGGGTTTGTTATTGAGGGAGCACATTTTCATCCACCAAGCTTTGAAATTATCAGTTTCTTTGCTTAGACCATCCCAGTTCAGAGGAGATATTTTCCAGATTTTTTGGGCTCTTGGGCAAGAGAAGAATAAGTGTTCAACAGTTTCAATCATTTCTCCACAGCTTTTACAAGTGGTGTCCATCTCCATTCCTTTCTTCACCAGGTTGCTGCTAACAGGTAAGGCATTTTGCATTATTCTCCAGATGAAATGTTTGATTTTGCCTTTGATTTTTAGGTTCCAGGTCCTTTTCCTAGTGAGAGAGAGGAGTTTGTGGTTTTTGCTTCCTTCTGGCAGGTCCATCTTTTTCCATTTTTCATTGGCCAGCATTGAGTAAGATGAGGAAACTGAGAAAACTCCATTGGCAGTTCCTTCCCATATAAGTCTGTCAGGTTTAGAGGGGTCCATCTTTTTCAGCTTAAGAATGGCTGCCACTTCTGTTTGATTGAATAGGGTGTTGAGCAGGTTTATATTCCAATGCCTTCCTTTACTGTCCATGAGTTCTTTCACCGACACATAGCTTCTATGCTGCTGATTTGTGCATTTAGGTCTGAAATCTGGGATTGAGGGAATCCATGGGTATTCCCAAATTTTGACTGTGGCTCCATCATTAACAGTATATCTGAAACCTTCTGAGAAGCTTTCTCTAACTTGGAGCCAACTTTGCCAGAGCCATGAGCTATTGTGTTTCTTTTTCACTGTGAATATGCTCTCATTTGGAAAGTATCTGCTTTTAATCACTTTGCTAGCCAGAAGGTTTGGTTTTGTGAGTGTTCTCCAGACCTGTTTGATGATGAGAGCTTTGTTGAACAGGTGGATATCCTTGAAATTCAGTCCTCCCTTTTCCTTAGGCAGTGTGAGATAGTTCCATGTCTTCCAGTGTATTCCTTTGTGTTGCTCTGAGCCATTTTTCCACCAAAAATCTGCAAGGCTTTGTGTTATTTTAAGACAGAGGGTTTTTGGTATGAGGAATGTGGACATAGCATAAACTGGCATAGCTTGCAGAACTGCTGTCAACAAAATTTCTTTACCTGCAAGGGACAGAAAATTGTTTTTCCAATTGCTTATTCTTTTTTTAACGTTTTCCAGAATAAAAGAGAATGTTTCAACTTTTTATTTTCCCAGTCCAAGGGGCAATCCTAAGTATCTGGTTGATGTTTGAATTTGGATTCCATGGAGGATTTGGCTGATTGCAAGCTGTGAAGCTGAGGATGTGTTTTTACTGAAAAAAATTGAGGATTTTTGGAGGTTGATTTTTTGGCCTGTGATTTGGTTATAGCAATGAAGGATTTGCAAGATGAGAGTGGCTTGATGAGGCTCAGCTTGGGTGAGTAAGAGTGTATCATCGGCAAAGAGTAAATGGGTTAAGAGTGGACCATTTTTGCATAGCCTCATTCCGTTGTAATTGCCCCTGTCAACTTCTTTTTTAATCAGGTTAGAGAGGATTTCAGAGATAATAATAAAGATATAAGGGGACAGAGGGTCCCCTTGTCTGATGCCTCTGGAGGGAACAACATAACCTTTAGTTTCACCATTGATATTGAAGGAGAATGATGGAGATGTGATGCAAGCTATTAACCACTTCACAAATGAAACATGGAAACCCAATTTAAGCAGACTGAGCTCAATACATGACCATTCTACTCTATCAAAAGCTTTACTCATGTCAAGTTTAATGGCCATATAAGTGAGTTTACCTCTAGAATGCTTGTTAAGAAAATGAAGAGCTTCATGAGCTACAATAACATTATCAAGGATTTGCCTATCTTCTACAAATGCTGACTGAGTTTCACTGATGCACAAAGGAATGTATGGTTTCAATCTAGCAGCAAGAATTTTGGCAATGACTTTGTACGTGACACCACATAAGCTGATGGGCCTAAATTGTTCAATTTTATCTGACCTTTGGGTTTTAGGGATTAAAGTGACCAAAGTGTGGTTTAAACTTTTAAGCATTTGGCCAGACTCAAAGAAACTAGAGACTAAATTCAAGAGATCATCCTGAATAATTTCCCAGAAGGATTGAAAAAAAGCTGAGGTCATGCCATCCATACCTAGAGCTTTATTTGGATTGATATTGAACAGGGCATCTTTGACTTCAGCAAGTTCAACTTTTGCCAAGAGGTTTTGATTCATTTCTTCATTGATAACAACAGGTAGATCAAAGAGAATGTGAGTGTTGTTTGTAGTCATTTCAGAGGTAAACAGTTGGTTGTAAAAGGTTTCAATGCACTGAGTAATTTCAGAAGTGGTGACACAGATGGAGTTGTCCTCATTGATTAGCCTAGTCAGGGAGTTGTTTTTCCTTCTTTGCACTGTGCTGGCATGGAAGTATTTAGAGTTTTTATCACCTTCAGCAAGCCATTTAACCCTTGACTTTTGGTGCCAGAATCTTTCCTCCTCTTTGTAAAGCATGTCAATCTGCTGTTTTAATGAGTCCCAGAGGGCCCAGTCTATAAGTCCTCCTTGCCATCTAAGAGATTCAAGTTGTCTGCTGAGAGTAACAAGCTTTTGTTCATTTTCTGATCTGAAGCCTTTGCTCCATTTGAGGAGATCCACTCTGGTTTGTTTGATCTTGGACATGAATTGGTACATTGGGGTTCCAGTTTGCTCTGAGCTCCAAGCTTTATCAACAGTCTCTTTGATTCCTTCTTTGGATAGCCAGTTTTTGTTGAAGGAAAATCGTTTCTTGAATGTGGAGAGCGCTGGGTTGAGGTTTAGAGAGAGGAGGCAATGATCTGAGGAGCTCTTGAATGTAGAGGAGACTGAGGCATTGGGATACATTGAGTGGCATTGGAGGTTTCCAAAAATTCTGTCCAGTTTTTCTTGAACATAACCTTCTCCTGATCTGTTATTTCCCCATGTAAATGGTTGACCTCTCATTGTGAATTCTTGCATCCCCATGTCACTGATGAAGTCATTGAATGGCCTGTAAGAAGATTCTGGTTTATCTTTTCCTCCTTGCTTCTCAGCTGCGCAGGTAATATCATTCCAGTCGCCTCCTAGGAACCAGTAGTCACCCCATTGATCTTTATCCTCTATTAGAACTTGCCATTGTTCAGCTCTTATTCTGTTATCAGTGCTTAAATAGACAAAAATTCCCCAGCAGGCTTTGTTATTTTTATCATCCCAAAATTGCACTTGCATACAGAATTGATGTGTTTTGATTTGCAGAATGTGGAGTGAATGGTTCCAAAAACACAAAAGACCTCCACTTTTACCAACAGGTTCCACAGAAACCCAAGAGTTACTAACACCTAAGGATCTACAGACAGTATTTACAAAAGATGATTTTTTTTTTGTTTCTGAAAGGAAAACTAAAATTGGGTGATGGAGTTTCCATACCTCCTTAAGTTGGGGAATTGTAGAGGGCCCACCCAGCCCTCTACAATTCCACATAATGATCTTCATTGGTTCTGGTGGGGCCATTTCGGGCTGGCCTCCATCACCTCATTGGTTGTTTCCTTGAGTTTTTTGGGGATATGCTCTTCTGGATTGGGCTGATTGGTGGGGTAATTGGTTGGCAAGTCATTAATAATTAGCTGTCTTTTGCCTTTTGTGTTTTTGGGGTCTGAGTTTGATGGGGTTTTGATTGGAAATTGCTGATATTTTTCTTTTTCAGGTTTTGAGGGGCTTTGTTTGGGATGCTGAAGTGGGTTGGGATTGGATTAAATCATGTGATTTGGGAGAGGTGGGGTCTGGGTTGGAGAAATGGGGTTCCTGAAAATTCTGGATAAGATGTTCAGTTTCCATAAGAGCGGTTTGAGGTATATCTGTACTTGGTTGGGGTTGTTTTTTATGGTGGGAGTTTATTGGTAAAGGTTGGGGAATGGTTATGGTTGATTTTGTTTCAAAAGGTTTGATATGAGGAGTAGATTTTGTGGTATGTTTATTGGAGTTTGATGTGTGCTGAGAGGTTGAAGATTGTTGTGGAGGGTTTTGAATTGAGGTTGGGTTAAGCGGATTGGTGTTTGAGTTGGTGGGGATGAGAGAGTTGGTAGGTTCTGTTTGAGGCGTGATTTTGTTATTAGGACTGTTGGTAAGAGAATCTTGGTTGCTTGCCCAGTTGTTGAAACTTGCAGGAGAGGGATTTTCTTGGGCTCGGATCCATTCACCAAAAAGCCCTTTGGTTAGAGTTCCTGCAGTGATGTCCTGTGCTCTTTTCTCACAAGCTCTGTCTAAATGACCAATAATGCCGCAGTAATAACAGACATTTGGTAGTCTTTCATACTTGAATTGAACCAGAATTTTTTTCTCTCCTAGTTGAATGCTGGCACATCTCATCAGTGGTTGGAGAATATCAATGGTGGCTAGTAGTCTGATACATTTCCCGGCAAGAATTCCTCCTTTAGGGATCACCACATCTTTGATTTGTTTGAAAGCTGTGCCTATTTTCAGACCAACATCCTCTGAAATCCAGTTAACAGGTATATTCCAAACTTGAATCCAGGTGTCTAGTTCAGAGAAGACTTTGTGATCTGATGTAAGGTCATCTTCCCATTCCGTTAAGATAAGGGGTTGTCCTTCAAAGTTCCAGCTCACTCCCTTTGCCACTTTGTTTTTGTCTGCAAGATCGTCGAATAGAAATTGGAAGTAGTTTGAGCTTAACTCTTTAACTGTGACTGAAGCCCTGATTTGCCAGATGATTCCTATAGTTCGTTTGAGTCCGGCAGGGTGAGCTTTTTTGTGTCCGACAATTTTGCCGAAAAGGCTTTTCTTGCATTCTTCTGCACTTATTTCAATATCTTTCTGTTCGATACCTATTGTGTTCGCTTCCTTGTCAGAAAGTTGAAAATTTCCGAGTTTGTGAAGCAGTTCTTCTTCCATGAATCAAAACCCTTAGCCAATTAATTCTTGCTGAAGCTGAGATGCCAATCCAATTGCAATCCAGGTGCGATTGAAAACCCTAAAGAGATTAGTTCCAAAAGGAATGATTAATTAGCTTGCATTCGAAGGGATACTGCTCTGCCAAAGAGGAATATCGGCTCTCATGGGGAGAGGAATTGCGATTTATTTTGTCAAATTAGTTATTTTAGCATTTTGGTCCAAAACGCTGCAAGCCAAACGGCCAGAATATTGTTTTTAAGAAAATATCACTTTAGCCTAATTTGTACCTACTTCTAATAAATCAAGACAAATATACACTAGTAAGATATGAGGAAATATGAAGATAGAGTGTTTAAAAGATTATAAAATAATTAAGGGTTTTATTAGTAAAACTATTAGATTTCTCAACTTTTTTTTTTCTTTTAAAAAAAGAAAAAAAACTATTACATTCTTCAACTTAGTATCAAATATCTAAAATGACAATGTGTAAAAACGGAGCCAACTACTCCAACTTGCCACATGGGTGCCACATGGGGTAGTTGGCTCCGTTTTTACACATAATCATGAAAAAAAATTCAGTAACACCTATATTGTTCTCATCCAATAAGATTGTGTAGAAGNAATATATATATATATATATATATATATATATATAAAAGATGTGGTTCAAATGAGAACCAAGTCTTACTGTGAGAACCGTGAGACCGCTATTTTTAATTGTGCGTGGTGCTATGATTTATTGTGTTTGGTGCTATTTTTAATTAGGATGAATTTTATTAAAAATAGCAACATAATTTATATTAGCATTTGTAAAAATGATAGCATCATTTAATATTAAAAATAGCATCATACATAATTAAAAATAGCATCAAATACGGTTCTCACGGATATATATATATATATATATATAGGATTTGGTTCAAATGAAAACTAAGTCCTAGTGTGAGAACCGTGAGAACCGCTACTTTTAATTGTATGTAGTGTTATGATTGATTGTATTTTAGTGCTATTTTTAATCAGGATGTATTTTATTAAAAACAACAACACAATTTATGTTAGCATTTGTAAAAATGATAGCACCATGTGAGATTAAAAATAACATCATACACATATTTTCTTGAGGTAGACACAAAAGATTTTCATTTTAAGTCAACCTATATGGTAAATGAATGCAGGCCATGGAGAAGGATTTTGATGTTTCCCTCATACTACTGAAGTTAGCCTAATTTAGGTAAAGATGGGTACGAGGGTAGAAACGGAAATTCCTGTGTATCGTGCATGCATCTAATATAGCAAATTGGATTCAGGCACAAATCAGGTACAGCGAACCGTGTCATGAATGATCGACGGCGAAGACCAAAAGTCTCCAAAATTTAGTATAAACTATTTAATTAAATTAATTAATATTTGTTCAAGAAATCACAATCACTCACGTGGGCTTTGGACGGTTGGTTTTGCGGTACGCCATCGGGTTATGGCCCATTACTTTTTGGTCAGTAGCGGCATGCGGTACGTGTCCGTTTCGTGGAATCTGGGCTTTTGGGGCCCATCCGGTATGAGACCCGACCCATGCATGCAGTGATTCGGATATTTGACCCGATTATAATTCCAGCTGAACAAATTTCCCTTAAAAAAAAGTCACGTACATTAACTATAAATCATTCGGTAACTAAAAGAGATAAAAAAAATATTAATAATAATTTTCTTATAGAGTTATCATATATCATGACTTGAAGTCCTCCACAATTATTCAAAATTTGTATTTGATACATATCATGAAACTTGAAAGTAAATAAATAAAATTGACACATATGTCAGTACATTAATTAATTCATAGATGATTGGCTCTATAGAATTCATGCTAAATAGATATGGTCAAAATGTAATTTTGTTTAGTAATTTTTGAGACCCAACATAAGGCGACAAATAATGGATAAAAATTTTGGTCTTCTAATTAAAAAATTTTCACAATTTGAGGGTAATTTGATTGGAACTTGAATATATTGTTTGTATGCATTTGAACTATTTGGTAGTGCCGCTGGTTTATCTACGGTGATCACATGCTCAGAGGGTCTTTTTCCAGGTCCATTAATGGAACCACTTTGTTAAAAGATCAAGATTGAGGATTGTTAGAAACAAAACATTTACACGGACAAAAAGGAGAAAGACAAATCATGTTGAAAATTGACTAATATGATTGCTGAAAAAAATGTGCATGGGACATAGAAAAATCTCGTAGCGCACACGCATCACGTTCACAAAAAGTGGCATAACTGATTCAAGTGTGTGTTGACATCAAATTTAACATTTATGCGGCTGCACCACTGTTAGAATTTTTAGGTATGCAAATATCCAGATTTTACACGAAAATCAAAAATTAAAATACGCAGCGGAAATAAATAACATACGGAAAATTCAAAATTTAGCCTACAAGTGAATATACACTTGTAGACTAAGGCTACATGCCAAAATTCTACTAGAACAAATCAAATACAATGTTTTTTTATGCAATCCAAAAACATCTAGTGAAAGAACCAAAATATATCAAAAACCCAATCTATATCGAATGAGTATCAAAATAATGAATCAAAACACTCCCAAGAGAATGGTGAACGAGTAACAATAAATAACACAAGTTCGGGAGAATAAAGAAAGGATCGATCTCCAAGTCCCGTCCTTGTTTTCCAATATTTTCACAAACTCCTTGGGTGTGTCTTGCTTGTTCGTCGCCTTGCACACAAATAAAAATGAAACTGCACCTCTTTTCTTTCTAATGAAAAATACGCTGCTAGCCTGATGAACCAAATTGAGATGATGCTTTTTTTAAGAAAAGAAATTCAATGCTGCTCTGCCTCATGAAAAACGCATGCCTCTCCCTTGTTTTTTTCTTCTCGCTAGCAAACAGCCGTGTAAAGCTTGTTCTCCAATATTTTCCTATATCATAAGATATATTCTTCCTTCCTTATCTCTTCCTTTCCAAGTAGGAACCCTATCAAGAGAAGGGAACCAAATAATAAAAAAAAATAATAACATTATACTCAATATAAAAACAACTAATATAAATATACATATGTTAGAAAAGCAAAATAAAAGATAAACTAAAAATACGTAAAAATACGTATTCAACAACCACAAATATGTTTAAATATTTTTTGTACATTTATTTGTACTTTTGGTTGTATCCTATGAAATATATGTATATACATATTTAGAGTGTGATATACCCATATTGGACTAAATTAATACATATTGCAATAATACTTATATGCACCCTTCTCGTATTCATATATTTATATATGGGTAATGGAGTAAATAAATGAGTTTCTCAGCGTAAAATTTATGAACTCTGTTAAATACGTTGTATTTTATCTAGTTGTAACAATGCTAAGAGTGATAATGAGACGGAACAGACAATATGTTATATCAAAAATTCATAGTGCGGGCAAATTCAGTAAATATGATCCTTGGGCCTAAAACTACATCATGGAAACAACAGAAACTTGCATATGAACATCCCTTTGAGGATGAGAGTAAGCAAGCCCGAGTAAGAAAGCCTAAATCTCATGAAAATGGACTAGTCCATGTCTTAGTAGTTCGGCAGGCTAAGATAAAGGCTCAAGCTCGGTCCAACATATTTGGAAGGCGAAAATTCAGAATGCACTTTTATAAATTAGGACTTTACGAAAATTTAGCCGCCCAAAATACCTCGTTAGAGTTCCTTATGCTTCTCCATCTGTCTACGCTCTGCAACTTCTCGACAACGACCGACGTTCAGGTTGGCTATTGCGTATCGGGTCTTCGATGGGCCAGTGAGCAACAGCCTAGACCGAGACCGAGACCCATATGGCAGTAGCGGGCCACGCCGAGACAGCGCGAGACCGCGCTGCAACTGTTGAGTATACGGAGGTTTGCGCAGCAAGCGCAGACGACGTCAAGAAGTGAACAACACGAGCAGCACGACTCATGGATCAGCAGGCGACGAGACCTGGGCAGCGCGCAGAAGAGGCGCGGATCGCATCGACGAGGCAACGCGACCATCACGCTGCGGACTGAGCACTTCGGGCGACTAGGCAGACACGCAGGATAGCGGCCAGGCGCGGCATGCACAGACGTGACGCTCAATGTCTGCGGACTTCGCATGGGCTAGCCGTGCGCGACAAGGATGCCAAGAGCTTCCAAAATATCCGGCCGATTCTGGAAGATTATTTAATTATTATCTTTACTAATTTGTTATTCCTAAATATTCGGATGTTTATTTGGTAGTTCTTAGGATTCTAGATATCTATTTTTCTTAAGATTAGAGTTTATTTCCTCTTAGAATTCGAAGTTAAAGTCCTCATATAGGTTTACTCTTTATTTTCTTTGAATAACCACGTCATATTCATTCGAATTAAAAAAAAATTCAAGCAATAAAATAAAAAAAGTCTCTTACGAGCAAAAATTATCTTATGCCTATCCAAGTCCATTAGTGCGGGATCTCACAAACCTATTACGATTCACAAGGCTGTTAGTGCGCGTTTTCACAATTTATTGTATAGAAGCAAGGCCGTTATCGACTTATCGTGCGCTTCTTCACAAAATAAGTTTGGGATACACGATTTCATTGGTGCTTTCATTGAGAGAGGCTGATGCCTAATCGTGTATCATTCAAAGAAAAAAAAAAAAAAAAATTGAGCGTGCAACATCATGACAAATTGCGAAAGGCTCGATACCATGGAGGAGAATCTGAGGGCCGTGACCGACAGTCTTCATTCCACGAACCAAAACGCTCGGCATGACCGTGAACTACACGGGTGTTTAAAAAGAAAAATTAATTGTCCAACAAAAAGTGAAAGAAAATTAAAATTCTTATTGTGAAATAAAAAATATAAATAACTAATAAGAAAGTTATTTAAATATTATTTCGAATTCTAAAAAATATTTTTATAAGTATTATTTGTTTTATAATATATATAATAAAATTAAATATAATAATTAATTTAGTCGGTAGTTAATATAACGCCCGTGAATAACACGGGTAAAGAAATGAAGAAATTTATATTATTAAAATAAAATGATAAAAATTTAAGAATACAACTAATAATTAAAAAATAATAAAGTTAATTATTTAAAATAATACCCATGTTTTATACTCGATTGTGGGTGTGTATACATATGTATACATCACATATATATATATATATATATATATATATAT
>BKCP01004405.1:1427954-1450846 GCA_008636005.1 Striga asiatica | reverse complement strand
CTATGTGCAGGATGTTTTCATGAACATTTTGATGTGGTGGGAGGATTTTGATGGCAAAGTACCGGCTCCAGCAATTTTGAAGCCGAGTCCGCTTTGGACTGGAAAACAAGTGTTCGATTTGATCATACCAAAACAGATAAACCTGTTGAGATATTCAGCTTGGCATCAGGAAAGTGAAAAGGGATATGCAACTCCTGGGGACACTCAAGTCAGGATAGAGAAAGGGCAGTTACTTACTGGCACCCTTTGCAAGAAGACACTAGGGACATCCTCAGGAAGTCTTATACATGTTATTTGGTACTCTCTCTCTCTCTCTCTCTATGTTCTGTTTGGAACTTTAGCAATCAATGTTTTTGCATGGATATGAACAATCAACTGATTTTTATTTTACAGGTAATATATACTAAATAAAAGGGAATATTAGAAGGCTATTGGATGTTTATTCGAAATATTCGTCCTTTATGTCTCTCTTTTTTACAAATGATAAATGCATTCAGGGAGGAGGTTGGTCCGGATGCAGCCCGGAAATTCTTGGGGCACGTACAGTGGCTCGTCAATTATTGGCTTTTACAGAGTGGCTTTAGCATCGGCATTGGTGATACCATAGCTGATGCTACAACTATGGAGAAGATCAACGAAACAATCTCGAATGCCAAAAATGAGGTGAAAGAACTTATTCGAGCTTCTCAGGAGAAGCAACTGGAGGCCGAACCTGGTCGAACAATGATGGAATCTTTCGAAAACAGAGTCAACCAGGTACCATTTATTAATCATTATTAGTATTAGTGTTTGTATCTAATATATTATTTTTATGGTTAATTAATGAGTTTGTTGGGTGCCTTAGGTGTTGAATAAAGCCCGTGATGACGCCGGGAGTAGTGCACAGAGGAGCTTGTCTGAAAGCAACAACCTTAAAGCCATGGTCACAGCCGGATCAAAGGGAAGTTTCATCAACATATCTCAAATGGCTGCCTGCGTAGGCCAACAGAATGTGGAAGGCAAACGGATTCCTTTTGGGTTCTCAGATCGTACACTGCCGCACTTCACAAAAGACGATTTTGGCCCTGAGAGTCGTGGTTTCGTGGAGAATTCTTACTTAAGGGGTTTGACCCCTCAGGAATTCTTCTTTCACGCGATGGGTGGCCGGGAAGGTCTGATAGACACGGCTGTCAAGACCTCCGAGACAGGCTACATTCAGAGGCGACTGGTCAAAGCAATGGAGGATATTGTGGTCAAATACGACGGGACTGTGAGGAACTCGTTGGGTTACGTGATCCAATTTCTGTACGGGGAAGACGGGATGGACGCCGTCTGGATCGAATCACAGCCGTTGGATTCCTTAAAACTGAAAACATCTGATTTTAACGAAATGTACCGTTACGAGTTTGATGATCCGAGCTGGAACCCGAGCTACATGTTGCCCAAGGCCGTCGAGGATTTGAAACTGATTCACGATGTCCGAAGCGTGTTCGATGCCGAATTTAGAAGGCTTGAGGCCGACAGGCGGCAGCTCGGGACAGAGATTGCCGCCAACGGCGACAGCTCCTGGCCGCTGCCGGTCAACGTCAAAAGACTCATTCTGAACGCGCAGAAGAAGTTTAGGGTTGACTTTCGGACACTCTCCGACATGCACCCTATGGAAATCGTGGAGGCCGTTGATAATCTGGAAGAAAAATTGAAGGTGGTCAACGGGGACGACTACCTAAGCATGGAAGCCCAAAAGAACGCGACTCTTTTCTTCAATATACTGCTCAGGAGTGCATTGGCTAGCAAGAGGGTGCTCAAAGAGTACAGGCTGTCGCGCGAGGCCTTCGAGTGGGTCCTCGGCGAGATCGAATCCCGTTTCGTCCAGTCTTTGGTTTCCCCGGGGGAAATGATTGGGTGCATCGCGGCTCAGTCGATCGGTGAGCCCGCCACTCAGATGACGCTCAACACGTTCCACTACGCGGGCGTGAGCGCCAAGAACGTGACCCTCGGTGTCCCCAGGCTAAGGGAAATAATAAACGTCGCCAAAAATATACGAACCCCGTCTCTCTCGGTTTATCTGAGGCCCGAAGCCGCCAAAACCAAGGAGCGGGCCAAGGATGTACAGTGCGCCCTCGAGTACACCACTTTAAGCTGCGTGACCCGAGCCACGGAGGTGTGGTACGACCCGGACCCCACGACCACGGTTATCGAAGAAGATGCCGAGTTCGTGAGGTCGTATTACGAGATGCCGGACGAGGAGGTTGACTCTGACCGGGTCTCCCCGTGGGTGCTTCGGGTCGAGCTCGACCGGGAGATGATGGTCGACAAGAAGCTGAGCATGGCTGACGTGGCGGAAAAGATCATCCTCGAGTTTGGCGACGACCTCACGTGCATATTCAACGACGACAATGCCGAGAAGCTCATCCTCCGCGTGCGCCTCTCGAACGACGAGGATGATGGTAACGAGGCCCACGAGGATGACGATGTGTTCATGATGAAAATCGAGAGCAACATCTTGACGAAAATGGCCCTCCGAGGCGTGCCGGGTGTTAGTAAGGTTTTCATGAGGAATTGCAAGGTGAACGGATTTGACAAGGGCGAGGGGGGGTTCGTGGTGGGGAGCGAGTGGGTGCTCGACACCGAGGGGGTTAATCTTCTGGCCGCCATGTCACACGAAGACGTGGACCCCACGAGGACGAGGAGCAACCACTTGGTCGAGATTATCGAGGTGTTGGGGATCGAGGCCGTGCGCAGGGCCTTACTAGACGAGCTTCGGGCCGTAATATCTTTCGACGGGTCCTACGTGAACTACCGCCACCTGGCGATTTTGTGCGATACCATGACGCACCAGGGCCACCTGACGGCCATCACGCGACACGGTTTCAACCGAAACGAGACGGGACCCATGATGAGGTGCTCGTTTGAGGAGACGGTCGATATCCTGCTCCAAGCAGCCGTTTATGGGGAGATGGATCTTCTTGGGGGAGTGTCCGAGAGCATTATGCTGGGACAGCTGGCGCCGGTAGGGACGGGAAGCTGCGGGCTGTTCCTGAACGAAAGTATTTTGGAAAGAGCTGTCGAAATTCCCTTGCCTAGTTATGGAGAAGGAGATTTTGGGCTCGATTTCGGCGCGACCCTAGCCCGTTCTGCATATCTTGATGGCTTAAAGTCGCCTGATTATTTGCTGAGCCCTTATACGAAGCTGTCTCCAGCTGTCGACTGTCGGTTTTCGCCTTACGCTGACAGGATAGGCTTTTCTCACAGCCCACTTTCCCAAACAACATGTAGCCCGAATTCTCCCACGTACCCCTTGACAAGATCTCCTTTGACCAGCTCAAAACCTTATTCGCCCACTTCTCCCGACTATAGTCCAATCTCTCCTAGCTATACCCCGATAACTTCTGAATTTGGACCAACATTGCCTGCTTATAGCCCGACTTCTCCGTATTGCATCCCATACACACCTACCAATACGGGTCCTTACAGCCCGACTATCTCTCCTTACAGTCCTACGTCACCGCACTATAGTCCGACAACTCCAAGTTATGATCCCTCTGCAAAATACAGCCCTTCTCTTGAATATTCACCGACAAGCCCCAACATTGATACGCCTTTCAGTTCATACAACCCCTCCTCTCCAGGTTACAGGTATTGTTTGACATATCTTTTTGTGACTCCAATGTGCTATAATCTCTGGCTCATGCTTGGGTAAAGGTCTATAAGAATGTTTGAATAATTTAAAGGAGGCAAAAACAATAAGTTCTATGAATACCTAAAAATTTTGTTGCTTTATTTTCATGATATTGTTGCTTTATTTTCATGAAATGCTTTGATTAAGTTGCTTTTTTGTTTATTAAAAAGAATAGATCCTTTTCTTTCCAGAGTATGCAGTATATACATTGTGATTTTTTTGTGTATGTGATCTGTGCCTTTATGCAGCCCGACATCACCTTCTTATTCACCTACATCCCCATCGCATTCTCCATCAAGTCCAATTACAGTCCAAGCAGGTAAATTACTTGAACTTCATTTTGTTATTTTAATAGACTAAAAAAAATCTCAAACTCATTAATTAATCGTTTTTGTTTCAAGGTCTATAAGAATGTTTGAATAATTAAAGGTCTATAAGAATGTTTGAATAATTAAAGGGGGCAAAAACAATACGTTCTATGAATACCTAAACATTTTGTTGCTTTATTTTCATGATATTGTTGCTTGATTTTCATAAAATGCTTTGTTTGAGTTGCTTTTTTGTTAATTAAAAAGAAGAGAGCCTTCTCTTTTCAGAGAATGCAACATACATTGTGATTTTTTTTTGTGTAATCTGTGCCTTTTTGCAGCCCAGCATCCCCTTCTTATTCACCTACATCCCCATCGTATTCTCCATCAAGTCCAAGTTACAGTCCAAGCTGGTAAATTACTTGAACTTCATTTTGTTATTTTATTAGACTAAAAAACATCTCAAACTCATTAATTAATCGTTTTTTGTTTCAAGGTCAATCTATTCACTCGTCTAGATGTTACTGAGTATTAAGTCATTTTTGCAGGGGTGTCTATAGCCCCTCGTCCCCAAAATACTTGGACATGTGAGTGCGGACAATACTCTAATCAAGTTGAATTTTCATTTTGTGATGTAGTTAAATTCTTTTGGGCTTGATATGCTTTTCTTGTTTTGGCCCGTATGTGCAGATCACCCGAGCTTTACACTGCTTGCCCATCACGTATCTGATCCCCACTGCATTCGACCAGCCAATAGACATCATGCACGAACAAAGGAGAATACGATTAAAGGATGACGACAAGATGAGTCGATCATCAAATTCACGACCATGTAATTTGGGTACTTTGAGGATTGACTAAGATTTTGATTTTTTTTTTTTTTTTTTTTNTTTTTAGATTGTTTTCTAGAGATGATCCACTCAGGATCATTTGCTAGATCAAATTAACGACCATGTTATTTGGGTACTTTGAGGATTGACTAGGTATTGATTCTTTAGTTCTAACAAATGTTACTCTTTTTGCTTTTGGCGATGAGAAATGCAACAGTGAATAACACACATTCATAGTGGAAAAAATCAGTGTTCCACTCATATTACTGAAGTAATTAAGTCATGCTTACACATGGAGCTGCACACAATTAATAGATTTGTCTCTTGGGTATGTGAGGCCAAACATATCATAATCGTCATAGTTGGAAGATAATCGTATCGTAATCACGTTCCCTTTTAAGGAAAGTGTACTAAACAGCTTTGATCGATGTTTGATCAATTGATTGATGGGTTTTTTGACAGGCAGAGATAGATGATGAAATTGACAAACATGCAAAATAAGTGGACGGTAAAATTATTTTTGAATATGAATATAACATAAACAAAAGTCGTGCTTAAAAAGTATAAATATTATTTTAGTAAAGTAATATAATTGTTGCTAAGTATACAAATTTGATAAAAGACTATTATAATTGTTGCAATAAAGTAGTATAATTGTTGCCAAAGCTTATTACGTACCAACATGCATCTATAAGTTATGCCATATTTTTCATGTATTATCCTATTTTATTCATCAATGATAATCCATAAGAACAAGCTGTACTGATGAATGATACTTTCTATAGAACAAATAGTCAAAATAATCCACCTTTGCTGTCAGAAAAACGTTAATTTATCAGTTGAGCTTATCATCTTACATAATTCATGGTCCCAGATGCATTTGTTTTTTCAGTAAAGTAATAATGGGTGAGAACCCTACTTATAAGATGTACATAATTATATAGATCTATCATCAATTGAGCTTATCATCTTAAAAAATCCTGGACCCAGACAAGTTTGTTTATTTAGTAAGTAATAAAATAATGGTGAGAACAATATTAAGTTGTACAAATATTTGGTTCCTAATACAATAATAGAGCCTTTTGACCCCTCTCGTAAGAAATTAGATTAGAAATTGACCCTCTCGTGAGAAATCAGAGAGGTTTTATTATATTTGAGACAACAAAAACATGACAATAAATTATTGCTGCTATTATATTATCGCACAAGAATGGCTTAGACCATAGTAGTTATTTGTTAAGTGGAGAATCACTTATTAATAATATACCAAGATTATAATAATTAATGAATTTTTTTTTGAAAAGACTTATGTCTCGACAATTAAAACACATATATATTAATTTTGAGATGGAGATGCTCTTATATTCCATGTTAAATGGGGCCGATTTAATTATAATAAAAGCTAGTTAATTAAACAAACATGCAGATTACAATTGATTTATTTGGACTTAATTATCTTTAAGACAAAAGTTGTTCATACCTTAATTAAACTTGTTTTCTTTCCTCCACTTAGTTGCCAGGTTTGAATCTTTCGACTTCACTTGTAACAACTTTAGTGGTCGGTTAGACGAAACTCTTAGAAACCATGAGACGACCTCTTGAAGAAAGTAAAATCATTAAACAGTTAGCGCCTAATGGCTAATGAGAATAACGCTTTCAGTTGTGGCCCTACTCTATAATGGATAGAAGTATCGTGAACCTTTCATCATGATGTTTAATTACAATTTAATTACAACGCGTTTAATGTGATGTAATAAAATATAAAAAAGGGACCAAACCACTCAAATAAATTAATTGAAAAATCATTTCGGAATTTGAACTTTAGTTATTATATATGATGAGTAAAGTACAAAAAAGACTTGATAGAGGTAGGACCATTCATTATTGAGAAACATCTCAAGAGCTTGTCTTATAATAATCAAGAAGGCATCAAAGATAAATACTTGGGACCTTGTGATCTGCCCAGCTCCAAATTTCCGTATAGTAATTGTAGATTTTTCAGATATCCTTTTGCATTTATTTTTGCCACCCATTAGATCCATCAAGAACAATATATGTATGCCCACTAATTTTAGAATCTATATATATATAATTGCTAGCTAAGCAATAAATTTTACCTAATAAATAAAACCTAATAAATTTTACCTATGTGGCAAATCATTAATAAAACCTAATAAATAGAACTTAATAAATTTTATTTATGTGGCATTAATACACCCAATCTCATTAATAAGAAAATATTTCATTATATTTTTTTGGGTTAATTTTAGACAAAAATCATTATATTTTGTTTTAATTGATTAATAATTATATTTTTTATTGAATATATAATAGTTAATATTAAAATTAGTAATTATATTTTATACTAAATATAAAATGAAAGTTACATAAAATTATATTTTACACTAAAATCAATATTTTTTATATGATGAAGCGGTTGTTTATTAATAAATTATTTTTTTTAATTATGTCATATATAGTAAAATTTCTTAAAATCACATAAGCAATTGTTATAATAAATGTAATATTTTTCAGCTAATTAATTGGTCATGATCACTCAAAATTATAAAAAGTACATATTTGTTACATTTTATGCAATTAATATAGTGATTTGTATACAATCAAATCGTGTGTACTATTTATTTTAACCAATGATCAAATTTTAAAATATAATATTATTATATAATTTATAATTTTAATATTATATACATAAATATAACTTATAATACTATATATTTGAAATATAATACAATTATATAACTTATAATTTTTATATTATATACATAAATGTAACTTATAATATTTAATTTTATTTACATTTGTGCAAATGCACAGAGTCGAATACTAGTAGGGCAGGAGCTTAGCGGTTAAAAAAAAAAAAATCCTATATTAATAACTAATGAAAAATTGAACACAATGTGCTTAAAAATACAGAAAGTGTCCACTAATTAATTGAATAATTAACAAAATATTGGTAATTTAAAATGCTACTCTATTTTGCCAGCTCATAAACGTTACATATTTTACAAATTACCTATGTATTTACTAAAGCATCATTATTTTATATCTTTTTTCTATTGCCTTAAAAATTGGAACAAGTATGCTGAACAGATAAGCAAGGAAGGGTAAAAAGTAAAAACTAATCAAAGTTCCAGTGAATAAAATAATTGCATGAATAATGCATGGGACCAGTCTTATTTAGGAATTTTATTTATTTTATATAGAAAATTAAATAAATCAAAATCCAAGTACGAAAATTAAATTAACCTATCACTGTAGCCTGTAAGCACCAGGAAGTTGCATCTCTCACAAGGACTCAGGTACCTTACTGTACCTACACACAAATATAAACGATTCAAACCAAATAGTTTTTCAAACAAAAAAAAACGTTTTCAATGAACAAACAGTAAACTCCAGTTCTTTTACTACCATACTATGCATGCAAATTAAAAACACGCTTTTTTGAAAAAACAAAAATCTTTCTTTATTCCTAAATAAATAATTAACTCTTTATCATTACATCTCTCCTTATATATATAGACACATACTCAATTCCAATAACTTATCATCATCAATATCTTCTACAACCAATATTCTTTCTCTCCTAAATNCATAAATAAATAAAAAAAAAAAAAAAGAAAAAAATGGGCTCGACTTGCAACAAGTGTTTCTCAAGCGACTACATGCTTCTGAACCCGGACGAGGCCGGTTTTCTGGAGCTTGCCAAGGTTTTATTTTCTAGCAACCTCGAGAAAAGGAAATTTGTGGACTGTCCTGATGGGGCCCACGAGCCGTCGTTCGGGCGTAGATGGATTATTTTCGTCTCGGTCTTCGTGCAGAAAATGCTGAAAATGGTCCAAAATCCCCTAGCCGGGTTCGGTTCAGGGATCGAGCATTGGCTGAATTTGCTGTCGGGGAATGGTGGTTTTTTCGGGCTTGCGGCGAATTATCTTAAAGGTATTATTTTATTTATTTATTTATTTTATTTTATTTTTTGTGTGTGTGTGTGTGTGAGCTAGGTGATCAGCCATTGACAATTCTATGTAATTTTAGTCCAAATCGGACAAATTGATTTAATAATCTTTTGAAAGGTAGTGTTGCGAGAAAAAATAAAATAAAATAAAATGGTGGCTAAGGACCAAAGATTCTAAGTCCTCCAAGACCCAAGTTATGAAAGAGGACCTTACTCATAATGCAAGTTGCACATGACCTGATTAATTAATTACCACGTTACATAAAAAGACTATTTAATTAAGTGGAATATTTATTGCATATAAGACATTTTTTTTATTTTTATTTGGTTATTCAACAATTTTCTTATTAAAACTTATGAATGGAAAAAATTATCCACTCCATCTCATTTTTTTTTTCTTTACAATATCCCAATTAAATATATAAATTATTAACATATATATGTTTTGCCAACATAAAATATTGTTAGTTCACTCATGTACTTTTAACTATAATTTATTATCCAATAACATTTTATTACTTTCAACTTTCGATCTCATAGAAAATAAGTTCTTTTTCTCTTTTTTTGTCTGTATTTTTTGACAAATCTATTTATTTATTTTCAAATCCTATGGAGACCTAATGAATGGAAGTTATCTTGGAAAATTTTGTTACAAGTTAAACATGTGCATTATAACTGTACACAGGCGGGTGATAGAGTGAAAAATGCAGTGGAGTTACAAAAACTCGAACACCTATATTTCAGTGTTAATTAGGAATCAATTTTATAAATGAATATAATTAAAAAGAATCTCAAAGTTCATTTGATGCTCCATGGTTTTCTGGTCGGTATGTATTTGATAGGGATTTTAATTATATGTGAATTTATTAATCTATGAAATATAATATATTTAAGTACAAATTAATGGTGTCCAATCAAAACAGGCTGGACTTGATTTGCTTTCTTCCTAAGAATTATTGATCCGTCCTTTTTCTGCTTTACATGTCATGAGTATATCGGCTCCAATTAGTTAAATAAAAACCATGCTTAGCTTGCACTAATTAAATCAGCTTAATTATTACATTTATCTGGAAGGCTAAATCCCAAGATCCAACTGCCCTACTCCACAAAATCAGGCCTGATTAATCAATGAAAACTTCAATTGGACTCCGCCTGATAATAAACTCTTTCTAAATTAAAATTAATCTAAAGCATTGTCGGATTAGCTTAACAGTGCAAATTCGGATTTTTTCGGACAAAATTAGAATTAATTTGTATCCAAGCATAATCTAAAGTGTTTATCCATTCACAATTTTTTTGCACGAAACAACCTGTTATATTTTTTCTTAATAAAAATTGCATATATATGATAAAATCACATTAATTAGAGTACAATATTTTTTGAAGTATGCATAACAACCGAAAAAATATGACTGCTTAGCGAATACAGTCGTGCAAGCCTAAATTAATTAGAATCAGATTCACACACACACTAAACACAAAATACTCATCAATAGTATTAAGATTGAATCAAAATTGAATTAATTAATTAGCTTATGGGATTAATTACTGGTGTGCATGCAGGGAAGGTGGTGTATCCGGACAGAACATCGGCGAATTTCTTGTCGTTCATTGGCTGCATTGATAAAAGACGAGAGCTGGACCCCACCATAAGCCACGTGGACTGCAGATACTATGCAGCGCTTTCTGTAATGGCTGCCAAGGCCTCTTACGAGAACCACCGATACATTCAGTCTACAGTCAACGATCAATGGGAGGTAATGTGATTTGAACCCTTTTTTTTTTTTTTGAAGTTAAATTGATTTGCAAATTACAGGCATTGAATTATACTAAACTGAACCCCACATTTTTTTTTATTTTTTATTTTTTTTTTGTGGTTTAATTTTTCTACGCAGATGGAATACTTGGGATCCTTCGATTTCTGGAATGGTGAGGATCTTATTTCCTATACAATGAAAAGAAAAAAATAATATTATAAAATACGTACAATAATTTATGAATACTACAGATTTATCCAATAATTTTTTAGATTTTAGAAAATACTCATTAACTAATAAAAATCAAGCAAATGTATGAAAGAAAATAAAGCAAAAAACTACCTGCTAATTAATAACAAAAAAAAAATGACAAAAATATTCATTAACCCTTATAAATTGACATGCATGGTAAAAAATTTCACCAACTCATGTAATTCGACAAAATATTCATTAACCCTTTTTAAATGGACTTTTCAATGCAAAGGTCCATTTAGATAAATATTAAATTAATGTTTAGTGTTCAATTAAAAATGGTTTTATAGATAAGTTGATTATTCAAAAAGTTCATTCTATAGAAATAGAAATAAAAAATAGAACTTTTGAATAAGTTCATTTAAGAAATGAATTTTTTTAGAAGTGCTCCCGTACAAATACTTTTACTTTACCGAAACACTTGTGAATTGATAGTTATTGAACATTTTATACAATCACAAAGTTTATTGGGCAAAATTGTGATATGATTTAATTTACGTACATATTTTACAATTTTACATAGGATTTGTTTGGCTTGAGTTTAATATATTGATTTATTCTGTTGGAAAAGAAAAAGTTAAAAAAAAAAAAGAACAACATTTGATAAATTTCCTTATTTAGTTATTTATTTGTCGACACTACAGATTACCAGGAGAAAGCCACGACACAGGCATTCGCCCTCCAGGACAAAAACGACGTCGTCATTGTCTCCTTCCGCGGAACCGAACCCTTCGACTCCGACGCGTGGTCCACAGACGCCGACATCTCCTGGTACGACCTCCCCACCGCCGGCAAAATCCACGGCGGCTTCCTCAAATCCCTCGGCCTCCAGAAGAGCCAGGGCTGGCCCCGCGAACAGGACCCCCACAAGCCCCCCACCGCATACTACGCCATCCGCAAGCTCCTCCGTGAAAAACTCGAACAAAACCCAAATTCCAAATTTATCCTCACCGGCCACAGCCTCGGCGGCGCCCTGGCGGTTCTTTTTCCGGCTGTGCTGGGCTTGCACGGCGAGTCGTCGCTGCTGGACAGGCTGGAAGCCGTATACACGTTCGGTCAGCCGAGGGTTGGGGACGAGAAGTTCAAACAGTATATGGAGAGTTTGATGGAAAAACATAGCATCGCTTATTATCGATTTGTTTATTCGTACGATGTTGTGCCGAGGCTTCCGTACGATGATGCAACCCTCATGTTCAAGCATTTCGGGACCTGCATTTACTATAACAGCTTCTATGAGGGAAAAGTAAGTAAAGTGCGAAAAATTAATTTGAAAGATTGTAGATTTTGGGGAAGAACATAAATAACTCTGTAATTAATTAATAACTTTGCAGGTTTTAGGTGAGGAGCCTAACAAGAACTACTTTTCTCTTATATGGCTTTTACCGAAAATCGTAAATGCTTGCTGGGAGCTAATGAGGAGCTTTGTAATTGGGTACACGAGAGGAAAAGATTATCGGGAAGGGGGTTTGCTTCGGATTTTAAGGTTTGTTGGTCTTCTAGTTGCAGGAATTCCGGCTCATTGCCCGCAAGATTATGTGAACTCGACTAGATTGGGCAAGCCGGATGTATTTCTTTCCGCAATTGGGCAGGAAAATCGGAAAATCTTGAAGACGAACTAATGTTTTTTGCACGGAACTGATTAGTGTATGTTATGTGAGTTTTTGTTTGTTCTTCAGGTGGGATTTTCAGGCATACGAAATGTTTTCTATAGTTGAGGCCTGGAATCCCTTATGGCTTGCAAGGAAAGCGAAAAAAAGAAAGTAAAGTGTTGTAAAGCTTCTTTGTATGTCTAATCTCATCCTTAAAATAAATTGTTGATGTGTTTTAGCTCTCATTAATCAAAATTACGCAAAATTAGAAAATAATTAAGAAAGTATGAATGAAGATGAGCCCAATGTGCTTATTGCTTGTTTGTATCTTTTATGAGACTCATTGTCTAGAAAACCTAGCTGGAGATCCCATGTACAAGATGCTGTCTATTTTCTTTTTAAACAAAAGAGAGAACAATAAATTAAAGTATAAGAATGTCCAAGTTAGAGGACTAGGCAATGCATGTTTTGCACGGTTTGTGAATTTCATTTCATGAATACCCTTTTGTTTTTCCATGTTTTACACAATATTCCAATCTCATTACAGTTGTGCTCTCTTTCTTGTTCGGGTAAAAAAGCAAATGAAAATTCTCCTTTTCCATACATGTATATATATAGTCGAGTGTAGTCAATAATTATGAAAAATAGTCGAGCAACAATTTTTTGTTTTGATCTATTTACACAAACCACGAACCCTAACAAGATGCTTCAATATTACAAGTTGGTCTCCAAGGTTCTTCGTTACAATGCAAAGCCCTTGTCGTTGTTCGGTTCAAGATTTGAAATGTGCCTTAACATTCTAGGAAATAAGAGCAACTTTGGTTTGTTCATGAAGAACTTATTGAGAGGTATGCTTAAGATTCTTTTCTTGAACTGGTGGAATATGCATGATTTTGTTAAATTCTTTGCAGAAACACATTTGTTTCTTTTTATAAGTAGTGTTTATTTTATTGACAAAGAAAATGTGTTTCCTGATATATAAATTTCTGGTTTGTACCAGAAATTCTATGGCGCCCATATGGGCACCATATGGTACCATAATCTTCACGATCTAACGCCTAATATTCATTGTGGAATTGATAGAATGGATATTAGGCGTTGGATTGTGAGATTATGGCACCATATGGTGCCCATATGGGCGCCATAGAATTTCTGCAGTTTGTACTGTTCTCTCTTTTTATGTGTTACAGGGAATGTGGTGCTGCCTAGTAAAGAATCATCCAGCTTTTTATCAACTGTTGGACATCTAGACAACAGGGTAGATTTGGACAAGAATATAAAACCAGGTAGTAATAAATACTACGCGGCCCTGTGTGCTATGGCATCAAAATTAGCCTACGAGAACAACAAATTCATCCGAGCTACCGTTGAGGATCACTGGAAGGTGTATATAGTGTTGTGCTATTTTATTGTAATGAATGCTCTTAGGTTGCTTTTTATTATTTTTCTTTTTTATTTTTTCTAGTTAAAAATCCTGTTCTGGAAAAATAAATTTGACAAAATTTTACATTAAATCAGCCCAATTTTTTCTGCAGATGGAATTGCTGGGAGCCTACAACTTTTGGGATGGTAATAAGACATGATGAAAATGGCATTCATAATATTTTTACAAATTACAACCCTTCTTTTCCCCATCATATATTCATTAGACAATAAAACAACCATTTTTTTCTTCAACTCACAGAGACTTACAAGGCGCACACAACACAGGCTTTCGTTTTCCTCGATAAAACCACAAACCCGAACACGATTTTCGTCGCCTTTCGAGGCACGGAAATATTCAGCGCCGCCGACTGGATAACCGACCTCGACATATCGCGCCACCCTTTCCCCGACAACAAAGGCAGCGTTCACGCGGGCTTCATCAAAGCCCTCGGCCTCAAACCAAACGGGCCTTGGCCCGAAGACAAAAACACTGGCCCAAACCTAAACGTTTACATCACATTATTACAAGAGCTAAAATCCCATTTCGAAGCCAATCAGAACGCGACACTTGTCTTGACTGGCCACAGCCTAGGTGGGGCCCTCGCCGTTTTATTCTCCGCAGTTCTTGCAGTGAAAAACGAGACCGCGGTTTTGGAGAGGTTAAAAAGGGTCTACACTTTCGGGCAGCCGAAAGTTGGGGATGAAAAATTCGGGAGATTTATGGAAGAGAAGTTTGATTTTTACGGAGTTGGGTATTATAGAGTCGTGTATAATCATGATATTGTTCCGAGATTGCCTTACGACAACTCGGTTTCGGCTTTTAGGCATTTCGGGAAGTGCCTATACATTGATAGTGTTTATGAAGCAAAGGTGAGTAAAATATATATAACAGATAATAGAAGGTGGTTATGATTATTATATATAAATGTAATGAATTAGGTGTGATGTGGTGCAGGTTGTTAAAGAAGAGCCGAATTATTTCAGCATTGTTGAAATTGTTAGAAGGACAGTGGATCCATTTTGGGAGCTGGTGAGGAGCTTTCTTCTGCCTAGAATGTTTGGAGAAGAGTACAAGGAAGGTTTGCTGTTGGTAATGTTTCGTTTGGTTGGGTTGATGTTCTCTGGTTTACCTGCTCATGGACCACAGGATTACATCAATGCTACTCGACTAGTCGACTGGCGGTTTATTGATGGTGTGTACATGCCTTCACTTGCTTGAAGCCACACAGTGCGGTTCCATTTATTTATAATGAAAGATCTANTCTAAAAAAAAAAAAAAATATATTTAGAAAAAATCTCAAATCTATTTTATGGTAAATGAAAACTTAATTTTATTTTATATATGTGGAAAAATATGAGCTTTAATAACTCAAAATTGAATTTAAGTAGCTCAGAATTTGGTTAGTCAGTGGCTCTAGCAAGTGTCGGACTCGTCTCGGCCAACGATCTGCTAATGTTCAGTTCGGTCCATTAGCGTCTGTTAGTGTGAGCGTTCTAGAAGATGCTCCTAAGCTTGTTGTGCATCTGAATGAAGAATTGGCCAGTAAGAGGCTTGGTTAATATATCAATTGATTGATCAATAGCCGGTACATGAAGAACAAACATGAGTTTACTTTGAACTTTCCCTCTGATGAAGTGTAGATCAACTTCCATACATGAAGACAATATTCATATTGTGAACCCAAATTACAGGAGAAAGTAGAGAAGGCAAATGCAGTTCTGTACAATTATGTAAATGCTTTTAACTTGCGAGACATTTACTGAACATACATGATGGTTATATAGGCCAAATTTCAAGGAGTGCGAATAAACCCAACTTAAACATTTGTAAAACTTCAAGGGTTCAATATTCCATCATCCACATTTTCATTTGAATGGCATGTATTAATAATATTTGATGATTATAATAATTATTAGAGTTTCATATTAATAATTTAAAATTTCTTAGAATCAAATCAATATATTTATCTTTTAAACTTGAAATTGTTGACTCATCGTTCGAGTCCTAGAGTTATAGAAACTAGAGTTTTAAATTGATAATATTGAAAGTTAAACATGTACAATCTTTTACTTTAATTCTTAATACATCCATACATTTGCACGGTAGTATAAAACTTGATATATTACCTCTAATCACATGTATATTAGCCCAAATGTAATTGTCAATTCGCTAGATGACGTAAAAATGCATCTCATCTTTTTCTTTTTTAATATAACTATTTTTTATAAAAACAACACGTATAATTTTATTTTACTTGTACTTTTAAGATATTTCCATAATATAATTGTAAAGTCGTATTACACAGTGCGAGCTCTTCAGTAAAAGTCGCACGTCCAACCAACTACAAATGAATCGACATTTATGGCAGATCCAGAAATTAAGGTCGTAGGTGGATAAGCTCGCCGGAGAGTAACACGATAGCTATTAAGTGGCCGGAGGAGAGAGGGCTGAGCGAGCGACGAGAGAGAGTGGAGTGCGCGAGCCGAGCGGAGGGATTTAGGGTTTTGAATCCCCAATCGATTCAAAAGGTCAGCGAGTGCCCGAAGCAATTCTGCAATTATTTATACCTTCTTCCTTGAATGGTTTTTTTTTTTCTATTGTTCTTTTTGATTGAGAAAGAATTCTGAAAAATATGGTGAGTTTGATTTGGTTTATGATGACGTTGATGGTATCTGTGCGTTGTGAGAAAGAGGCGTCCGTATTGTTGTTGTGTGCAGGAAGAGTTCTTGAGCGATTGAGAGTTGGTTAGAGGGTTAGAGAGAGGTAAAGAGAGGGGGAGAGAGAGAGTGGGAGAGAGGAGAGGAAGAGGAGGGTTCTGCACAAATTCACGAGGTCGTAACAGCAAGAACTTCTTTCGTAATGGCTGACCGCAAGCTTGTGGTAAGCAAAATGCTGTTTTCTGAGTAGTTGAAAAATGCTGTCTTGATGAGTTTATGATGTTTGTAGATGATAATGTGCTTGCAAATGTGTGACTTTAGGTTTTGGGAATCCCATGGGATGTGGAGACTGAAGGATTGAGAGAATACATGAGCAAATTTGGGGAATTAGAGGACTGTATTGTGATGAAGGTTCTCCCTACATCATTCTCTCTCTCTCTCTCTCTCTCTCTCTCTCTATTAATCTATTTTCTGTGTTAGAGATACTCTTTGGATCTTGTAACTAAAATATATAATTGGCTTAGCGTCTATTTTTCTTAGTTCTATTTTCACTGATTAGTGGCGCATTTTCGATGTTCTTGATGATCTAGACTAAAATGTCACTTCCCACTCAAAACCAAAATAAAAAAGAGCCCTGGAAAAGAAAAAAGGGAAAATGGAAAGTATAAGTAGGGTGGGGATGTATGGTCTTCATTATATGTTGATTATTTTGTTCTATGTGGCTATCTCAGGATCGCTCCACTGGTCGTTCTCGCGGTTTTGGATATGTTACATTTGCAGCAGCTGAAGATGCAAAGGTGAAAACAATTTGGACAGACATTTGTTCAATTCTTGTATTACTTTTTGTTGTTTTGAGCTCTAATTGTCAACTTGGATGTTAAATTGAAATTCTTATGTTGTAGAGCTGGGTTTCTGCATGATTCAGTATTTTCTAATCTGTTTGTGCATGTCACAGGGTGCCCTAGCAAGTGAGCATATGCTTGGAAATAGAATGCTGGAAGTCAAGATAGCCACTCCAAGGGTTACATTCTTCAATATTTAATTGTGTCATATACTTTACATATGTTTGCTAGTTATTTCCTTCCAATTTTCCCCACTCCTTGTTGTACTAACTTGTTTCTGCTGATTGATAGTATGTTGAAAGTTCTAGGAACCTCCATGAGTAATATCATTCTTTTCCATTTAGATTATCTTTTTAATTTTGGAAAATACTTTTGTCAGAATGACGATTCCCGTCAGATGGATCCGAAATTTAGTTTCACTTTTTTGGATTGTTCTTTCAGATTTTTAATTCCTTTTGATTTACATTGTTATTTTCATTCTTTTGAGGGATCTTTTTTTAGGTTTTATTTATCGTAGAGTTTTCTACTTTTTGGTAATTGTTTAGGTGACCGCTTGACTAGACTGTGCAGCTTCAATTTTTACAGGAGGAGATGAGAACATCATCGAAGAAGGTAACCAGGATTTTTGTTGCAAGAATTCCACCATCCGTAACTGAATCTGCTTTCAGGAGGTAGCTTTTTGTGAAGCTTGTCATGTGAACTTATGGTCAAAGCTTAAATATGCAGACAGTTGATTATTTTTATTGGAGTAGAAGTCTGACAGCATCCTGTATTTTCTCATGCAGTCATTTTGAGAATTATGGTGACATAACAGATTTATACATGCCTAAGGTTCTACTTGTCTCCTATCCTCCCTGAAACCCGATAGTTTTGTATTATATTGAATGATGTGTTTTACTTTATTTTATTAGGATCCATCCACCAAAGGCCATCGTGGAATTGGATTTATAACGTTTGCTCATGCTGGTAAGTTTCTTTGCTGCTAGTGTTGGCACTACTTGGGGAATCGGCTGGAACATTGTGCATTGCCGTGTTACGGGTTTTGCACGAGTTTCATTATACGTGCAACAATGCTATTTCTTACACACAATATAAACAATTTTATCTCCACATCTGGTCTTTTCACAGAGGCAGTAGATGATCTTATGGCAGATACCCATGAACTGGGAGGTTCAACTGTGGTTGTGGACAGAGCAACTCCTAAGGTAGCTTTCAGCAACATATATATGTGTGTGTTTGTGTGTTTTGTGTTTTGATTATTAAATTTTCTCGTGTCCGCATTTCTTCATAAATTTCCAGCACAGTCCTCTTCCTATAATTATTTTTGCTAGCATCTTCACCATCATATACTATAGGCAAATTTAGGGGGAAATGACCTAAACGTATGCAGGGAAAAATTAGTACAGCTTCTTGCATGCAAAAGATCAGGCAGCCCACACCAGGCTTAAAAGGACTTCATGTAACAAGTATATTATATGCCTTACTGGTTTGGATGCATGCTATCCCATTATTTACAATAACACACACGAAACACATGCATTTCTGTATGCAACGGATACGGATGGGATATCTTTCTCTTTTCTTTTCTACTTTAGTTAATTAATCTAATTTCTTGTTATTATAATTTTGCGTATAACAGTGTTCTATATTTTTACTACTTGCACATGATTCACCTCTTTGTGTTTGACTATACAAATGTAGGAGGAAGATTACAAAGATTACAGGCCAGTTAGTCGAGTGGCCCATGGTGTGGGTGGGGGTGGATATGGTGCTTACAATGCTTATATTGATGCGGCTACTAGATATGCTGCCCTTGGTGCTCCAACCTTGTACGATCATCCTAGTCCCATGTACGGAAGTAAGTTTCCCGCCATAAGCATATTCCCCCTTCCAAATATCAGAAAACTCGATCTCAAAAGTCTTCATACAATCCTACAGGACAAACACCTCGTGGGATGGGAAAAAAGATCTTTGTCGGTAGGCTCCCCCAGGAGGCTACTACGGAAGATCTTCGCCACTATTTCGCAAGATTTGGACGTATTTTAGATGTTTATATCCCAAAGGTAAAAATTAGGTGTGATTTAACTAAGCTCAAGAATGTAATAGTTCTTTTTAATGCATTGTCATGCTATTTTGTAGGACCCGAAGAGGACTGGTCATCGCGGGTTTGGTTTTGTGACGTTTGCTGAGGATGGTGTTGCAGATCGTGTTGCCCGAAGGTCTCATGAAATTTGTGGGCACCAGGTTTGACTCTACCGAACCATGACCTGTTGCATATGTGTGTGTGTTTTCCAGGAATGATAACTGCATAGATTTAGGACCACTGCTGACGATACAAATTCTTGGATGCCTAGAGGCATTTGTGAATGTTTTTATTCTTGTTTGAGCTCTATATTAGTCAGTCTGCTTTTTTCACACATTCATACTTATGGAAAATGGTTTTACTATTTGAATGTCTGTNTTATTCGACAGTTTCATTTTACTGATTTACAACAACAACAACATACCCAGTTTCATTTTACTGATTTGATGTTGATAAATTGGTACTGTGTGTCTATTCCAAAAGCACGGCTACTTCAAAGTTCTTTTAGCCTTGTACTTAGGAGTTGCTGCAATTTCTAATAATTAGTGTGTCTATTGTTTGGCTGGTAGTCAAAACTGATCTAATGATGCTTTACAACCTTCTGGCAAATAATACTAGAATGCCACTATGGGGTTTCAAGAGGCTGCTTAGCTGTAAATTTGTTGAAATGCTTGTAGAATTTTAGTTGATAACAGTGGGTTGATTTGTAGAATGAGCAACCTTACTCTCAATGATTTTGCAGGTTGCTATAGATTCAGCTACACCAGTTGATGATGCTGGGCCTGGTCCAGGGCATGGGCCTCACGCTGGACCTGGCCCAAGTGGTAATTTCGTGATGAATAATCTTGAACCATTTGGGTATGGTGCACATATGAGGAGTTATGGCAGAATGTACGGGAGCCTTGATTTCGATGATGTGAGTCAAATTGATTAATATTATTTTTTTTGTCTGGTTTGCAGTATTAATTGTTAAACTCCATTTAAAATTGTTTACTAGCTTCTCTGCCTCTTCCTTTTGTTTTCTTTTTTTATCTTCGGCATGGTTTTCAGTAATGCCCTTGCATTCCCATATATGTCCAGTGTTTGGCTTTACCATTACTCAATGACTTCAGAAAATATTGTACTTACGAAAACTTGAACTTTGTCAGCAAATATTAATATTGGAATCCATGTGGCATGCATTCGAATGCTTCTTCCTAGGACGTGGTGGAGGGACCCTTTTTTCTCTTCCCTACATGTTAGAATGTGCTTATTCGATTTAATTTACAGTGAAGAATTAACTTAAGATTAGCATTAGAAATACTGTTGCCGGTATTTTCCTACCCAAAAATTGAAAACATAACATTCAAAAGAAAAAGATCGTCCTTTTCTTTTCCATATGTGCATTTTGTGGTTTGCCTTGTGCATGCACGTGTCATTTTTTTTTTTGTTTTTTTTTTTTTTTTTTTGATTAATTTTTCATTTTTATTTCCCATGTAATGGCAGTGGGGTTATGGAGTGGGTGGCAGTATGAGCGGAAGTGGCGGCAGGCCATCACGTTCAGATTACAGGTATCGGCCGTATTAATGACAACAAATGCAGACAACTTATCCGAAGTTGCTGTCTGGATTTACAATAATTAAGTGTGTTTTTACTTTGAAAGTTACCCAGCCATTACACTCTCAAAACAAATGCTTGTGTTTTTCATAACTGGCTTTGGTCTGGTAGAAGGCCAACATTTGTAGCCCAAAAAATACGAGAATTGTAGTCGAAATGTTTTCGTTACGACTATCCTGTTGATGCTTCAACTTATTCAGTGGTATAATTTGGTTGCTGCAATTTATTCGAACTAATTACAGCTTCATTTTATCTGGTTTATCTATTATTTGATTGTGACTGTTATTTTCTGAAGCTATTTTTCCAGGCTACGTTTATGTAAAATAAGAATAACGGTATTAAATCATCACATTAAAAGAAAATCAAAATTTACATTCAATGCTTCCAATAGTATTTCACACGTTCGGAAGATTTACATTGAAGATTCTAACGATTATTGCTTTGATTGGACTCAAGACCCAGCTATCTTGATCACAATATCACAACTCACGAGGACAACCATTCATTTATTTCTACAAAATTTGAATTCCATACAAATGGGCCGGGCCCCTACTGATGGACATTTCATGAGCCACATATGACTGATGTCTTGGGCTTTCATCGAGATGTGAAGATGTGAGCCCTACATTTTTATTTTTATTTTTGAGTTTCTAATTTTGAAGGGAATCAACGCCTGCTGCAAAGAAAGCATGTACAGGAGGAACAAATCTTGACATATATACAAAACCCTTTGCCTGAAGGCCTTGGAGCTTGGTACGAGAGCAAGTCTCTCATGGCCTGGGCTTTCGCTTGTGCGCCTTTAAGCTTGTTCATTATTCTGTCCATCGAGGCTGACCTCTTCTTTTCTAGTTTCATCTGACACAAGCAAATAGTTATTAAATGTCGTAGAAACACCATTCTTTGAGAGCAACTTAGAGAGAATATCTCAAACTATCATTCGATACACCCGAATCAAAAACGAGTTTAAAATAGTTGTTTTATGTTGTTTCTTTTAAAGTACATGGCATTTTCATTAGTATGTCTCACCATTAGGCAAACTGAAAGTCAGCTTGATAGTGTATTAAAGGGCCCTAAATGATAAATACAAATGCTACTACCTCTAAAATTTACCCTAATGATAAAAAAGACTTGCAAAATTTCTAATACTTATTTGGTTATACAAACCTCAAGTTTCCGAATGGCAGCCTCAGCTTTTGCCTTCTGCAAATTCTCCCAAGCAGTTATCTTGGCTTCTTCCCTTTGCAATCTGATGAGTAAACAAACAACACAAACTAATGATTTACAAGACATATCCGAGTGCTAATTTCAAGTCTTGAAACTTGCACAAATTCTCCTAATAATCACAAACCTTAAGGGTTTTTCTCTTTAATCTCTACGAATTCACACCTGCNAAAAAAAAAAAAAAAATACAATGTAATCGTACTTGGATATGTCTTTCGATGGTTCAGCAACATTCCAAGAATTCAAGCCCTCGACATTCGATGAGCCCTTATCCTTCTTCTTATGTCCTTTTTTCTTGGGGTGCCTAGTGATAGTGGTGGTGCCTTTGTCCACTTGGACATCACGTATTTCGTCCTTTGCAGATGGATTTTCGTGCGCGCGCTGCTCTGAAGTAGGAATTGGGCGAGACAAATTTGAAAAAGATAGTCTTCCTCTTGAAGACGAATGATTACTACCTTGGGAGCTCATTTGAGTTGCCATATCCCGACGTGAAAGTTGACCTTCGTCCTCCTTAGAACCATCCACCATTTTACCGTCTAAACCATTCAAATATGTAGTAACAATTATTTTTAAAAGAGAGAAAAGAAAAAGCACTACAAAAAGAAGTGTGTAAAGTGTAAACTCCATACAAGAAGTCATCTCATTCTAAACAAGCAGGGAATTTACAATATGCTAGAGTCCAAACAATGAATTAGGCTCT
>BKCP01004405.1:1405927-1426754 GCA_008636005.1 Striga asiatica | reverse complement strand
TAAGCAAAAAAAAAAAAAAAGAAAAAAAAAGGATTCTGAGCTCTAAAACATATGATCTTTGCTGTAATACCGCACAAAAATCCCCCCTTTCGCTGTCAAAATAGCTAGAAACCATTGTCCACTTTCCAAAGATCCTTTTTCTATTCTTTATTATTATTATACACAAAAAGCACGCACATATAACAAAGACAACAAATGGGACCAGAAAAATTTTCAAAGCAAAAAGGAACTAACAAAGAAATGCCCTTTCCCACAGAACTTTTACCTCTGATTGGGCCAAAACCCAGCAAACAGTGCTCGGTAATTGTTAAGAAAAAAGGCAGCTTTCTTCAAGTTCTTGCCTTTTGTACTTGCCCTCGAACTTTTTCTGGATAATACTTTTTCCTGTTCACCTTTGGTGATTGTTAATCGTGGTGGGATAATGAGATGAGGCCAAAAGGGGTTTCTCTTTCTTGGGGTGGATGGAGAAAGGAAACAATCAAACAACCTTATGGAAACAATCAAACAACCTTATGCTAAAATGGTCTAAAAGCATTTGTTTATTGAGAACTCAATAAACAAGATTATATAAGTGTGAAGTGTGAAGGCACACAGTTGAATTTTCTTGCTGACCTGAGAAGACTGAATCAGATTTTGTAATTTGAAAAAATTTGGGGAGAATTTAATTGGGGAAAAGGAAATAGGGGTCAGTGTTGAGTTTGCAGACGATGTCTCAATCTAATAGGTAGCCCATGTGAGGATACTCCAAAACACAGTGGGGTCCCAAGAAAAGGATCTTCTCTCTCTTTCCCTCTCTATTTTTTTCTTTTTTTATAAGGAGACAAGAGCCTAGAAAATTGTGGTAATTATATTCCGCGGGTAAACAACGCCAACGAGGTCATGATGTATCTACAGTTTAACTATCGATGGTGGATCGTTGGCAACCACTAGGAAATTGATGCATTAGCGTCGCCAATATATCAGCTGCAAAATTTGCTTCTCTATAACAGTAGGTCACTGAAGTCTCCCAGTCCCGACTAAGCAGCTCCCAGATGGCCCGAACCATACTACCATGAACTCCAAGGATCCCCATTGAACTGTCATTCGCCATTGACACCACACTTTTATTGTCTACCTCGACAAGGATCTTTTGATATCCCAACTCTCATGCTAAGAGGAATCCTTGAAAAAGGCCCCACAGCTCTGCGCCCATTATAGAACAAAAATCGATATTTTGACAAACCCCCAAAGCCACCTCCCACAGGTATCACGCAGCAACCCCCCGGTTGCCGCTATTCCAGACGCAGTCAAAAGGGAGTTGTCCGTATTGATTTTAACAGCTCCAACTCCCGGAGCTTCCCACCGAATGAAGTGGACTTCACGGTCCTTACTGAGGCCGCCCAAGTATATGCCGACCGAGGTTGCTAGCTTGATACCATGAACAAAAGAGTGGACCTCCCGAACCTTCATATCTACAACGAACCCCTTATTTGATTTATTTTTTTTTCATTTTTTCCCTTCTAGATTTGCTACACGGTGACACCAAAAACTATTTCTCAGCCAACTACCACAATGGCCAGCCCATTTTGCAAGTTTTGGATCAACCAATCTCTTAATGGCATGTGAAAAAGCTCAAAATAATGGTTAGCCGGAATCAAGCTTAGCCAAACCTGCTTAGCTCCCACTCAATCCCGTAGATAGTGTAAGGTTGACTCATCTTGTTGCCCACACAGAGTACACGTAGACGCCCTAGTGAGATGTCGTTGTCACCTTTCAACGTTAGTTAGGAGTTTTTCTTGAGCAGCAGGCCCAAGAAATTGGCGGATCCGTTGTGGGCCCATCCATTTCTATATAACTCGCCATAATAGTCGATCAGTTATCGGACGAGAGTTAACCAACGACATGTAGGCCGATTTCGTGGTGAAACTTCCATTCTCTGAAAAACCTCAATACATAGTGTCGGGCCCGGTTAGCCGTGATGGTGGCGGGAATGCTGCTATACGCAACAGTATATTGGCCGACACTAGATGGCTAAAAAGGTCCCATCTCCATTGGCCTGAGGCGGTGACATACTCGCTCACCGTCCAATCAAGTTGAGAGTCCAGAACAGAACCCAACACATGGTGAAGGAAAGGCCGAGGGTTATTTGTCCAATTATCCCGCCAAAAGCGAGCAGTTGTTCCATCCCCGACGGACCACCGCACCCCCGATCGCACAAACTTCCACACCTTGCTAAAAGCTCGAAGAAATGTTGAGCCCCTTGGAAACATGTAGTCCGCCATTATCGAACTGGGAGACAACTTGTATTTAGCTAGCAGGAGCCGGATCCAAAGAGAAGTTGGCTTAGTTAACATGGACCAACCGAGTTTCATTAGAAGGGTGATGTTCATCTCACGCTGTCGTTTAATGCCGAGGCCGCCGAGTTCTTTGGGTTGACGCACCTTGTCCCATGATACCAGATGAATCTTCCTATATGTGATTGGTACACCGAGATACTTCTAGAGGGTAGTGGTAACAGAAAACACCATAGTGCTAGCTAGGGCTTGCCGAAGCTCTACTGTGACATTCTTCGAGAAAAAAGCGTCCATCTTGGCTTGGCTAATGTTAAGGCCGGACATAGAGCAAAAATCCGAAAGTACCGAGTTGACCAAGGAAGCTTGATCCTCGGCGGCTTCAAGGAACAAAAGGAGGTCATCGGCGAACATGAGTAGAGGAACATGCACCGCCTGTTATCAAATTTTACAAATATTATATTTTCTAAATATATAAACTCTAATACAAAATAGAAAGAAGAAATCTTTCAACTTGTATAAAATAAAAATAGACGTTTTCATTTTACATTTTCAAACTTTGAGAAAAAAAATCATTTTTAATTTTTATTTGGAATGATACTCGAAACCCATAAAACTTATTGCTATATTATAATAATTTTTCATGTCATATCATAGAACAAACTTGATAGATATTTAATTTTTATTTAAAAAGTATATATAACTATTTTCTTATTTGTATATGCAATATGAAATTCAAATTGGACATCATGAAAAAATAATTAGTATGATATATATAACTGATAAGTATGTGTTTTGGAATTTATAAACTTAAATTAAGTGTTTTGGAATTTAATAACTCTATATGCATGCATAAAAAAAATAATCAAATCTTTACATACTTTTACCACATTAGATATTGATACATTATAGAGAACTAAAGTTGACACTTATGGAGGGAGAATATCTCATTATATTGTTAATAATGCTTCTGTTTCTTCTTTATTTAATCAAAATTCAATGAGTGGCGAGTAATGTCTTAGATTTCATGCACAAATACAGTCTACAACCTACATGATAATGATCTCTACTCTTATAGAGAACTAAAGTTGACACTTATGGAGGGAGAATATCTCATTATATTGTTAATAATGCTTCTGTTTCTTCTTTATTTAATCAAAATTCAATGAGTGGCGAGTAATGTCTTAGATTTCATGCACAAATACAGTCTACAACCTACATGATAATGATCTCTACTCTTATAATATCACTTGTGAGTTGTTACACATCGTTTATATATAGAAAATAGATCCCTTATAAGTCTAATGAGCTATTCATCTTTCCACCAATTGGTTTTAGAATGGAACCCCATTTGGGCTTCATATGGGTTTTTCCCATTCATGGTGCGCTTAATGGTAGTGAGCCCGCACCCATTTTTCCCCAGTTTCTGTCATGGTATCAAAGCCAGTTCTGTTGGTAACCGTGCGATGAACTAATTAAAAGTTTTTGAGATCACAAGAAATGGAAAGTGAGTGTGTAAGTTGAATAAATCGATATGTGGATTAAAACAAGTCTCTCGTCATTGGTATCTTAAGTTTAATGATATCATCACTGCTTATGATTTTGTACAGAATACCGTAGATCGGTGTATCTACATTAAGGTCAGCGGGAGTAGATTTGTTATTTAGTTTCGTATGTCGATGACATATTATAGTTGCTAATAATGTGGACATGTTGCACAAAGTAAAGTCTTATCTCCTAAAAAAAAATTATTATGAAATAAAGGATGTGCATGAAGCGTCCTTGGTAATTGGAATAGAAATATTCTGGAATAGATCACAAGGACTAAAAGTTTATCCCATAAAAGTTTTATATGAGAGATAATGGATGGTTGTTCCATAAGAATTATTCTAATTCATAAAAGAGGTACATTTAGTCTAAATAAATGTCTAAAAGATGAAATGGAATGAAAAGTGATGGAGGAAAATTCCTAAATATAAATGATTAGGAGTCTTACATGAAACGAACCTGTACTAGATTTGAAAACATATTTGTTGATGGTACATTAAACAAATATATAAAAGTAATCCCTGAATGATTATTTAAATGCTGTAAAGAAACTTTTAAAAGTATTTACAAGGCATTAAATAACACATGCTAACTTAAAGAAGATCCAAATTATTTTGTTATAATTGGATACTCGGATTCAGACTTTTGCTCATAATGTCTAAAGGAGCAAAATTATGGAAAGGTGGAACAAAAGTCCATCATTGCGACTTCCACGGTGTAGGGTTGAGTTTGTGGTATGCTTTGAGGCCACAAGTCAAATTTAGGGCTACGGTGCTTTATCTTAGGACTTGGAAATGTCGACATCTTGTCCAAGCCGCTAAAAAATTATCGCAGTATTGTAGCAATAATATTTCAAGGAATGACAAGTATTCAAAGGGTGTGAATCACATAAAATTGAAATACTTGGTCGTAAAAGTAGAAGTGAAGAAGTAAAGTGTCATTTGAGCATTCTAGTACTACTTGCATGAAAGCGGATCCATTAATCCCTAGAGCCTTTGCAAGGCATATAAAGAAATTGGGAATAACGAATGAGGCCTTGTTGGACTGACCGGTACATAATGAACTTGCCCAATTAATGATTTTGACATTTATTGAATTCGATTAAAGATATTTGATTCTTCACATATAATATCATCATTATTGATAGTTGATTTTATAGTATATACATAAAAGTTGGATGACTTATGGTTATGGTACGAATAGTTTGTCCCATATTAAAGTAAAGTTGAATTAGAAATGATTTGTGGTACATGGAAGGGATCATGTCGCTCGAAGACTTTTGACCGCCATGACTCAGTTAATTTCTAGTTTGATTTTAAACTTATAGAAATATGTATTCAATTATAAGTTTGATGAAAGGTGCACGCTTAAAGTAGTTCTTTGGGTTTCGAAACTTATATATGGTCCAAGTGGGAGAATGTAATAATATTTTATATATTATTCTATTATTGTGGACCATATAATTAATTGGACCTAATTGAATTAATAGTCAAACTTATTTAAGGTGAATATATATTTAATGGATTATTAATGTTCTAATATTAAATAGTCCAATTTGTGATGTTTGACTTGGACATTAAGTTAGGTTTAGAACATGGGGAATGTTAGTAGGAATAGGTTTGTAGGTCTTCTCCTATATATACTACATGCCCCTCTCTCCCATCTCATACGAAATAAAGTTCTCAACATCAAGGGCTTTGTGAATAGATGAGAGGCACAGGAGAGAGAAACAGAAACCACGATCGGCCAGACATACAAGAAACAAGAAAACAGGGAAGGACCAATGGATTCTTGTAAGTCTCTATGTGCAATTTAATTTATGCAAAAGATTCATATTCTATGAATTGATAGAATTACATGCTTAGGGTTTATTCAATTCCGCCTAATAGTTATGAATATACCCGTTAAATTTCTTACAGTATAGCTGTCATGATGCTTTGGCATAATCCATAATTCCATATGAAGGTTGATAGGTCGAAAAATGTGCATATTTTATATGTTTAATAGTTTGTTTTTATACACTTAATTTATTCGCACATTTATATTTTTCGACTTATTTATTATTTGAATGGATTCATACAAATTGATGTTTTTATATTTTTTTCAGTTCATTGGAGTATTTTGTGGATCTCGAGCATTGGACGAGTGTACGCAAGAGATTGGGCTCCCAATAGCAAATTAATTACGGCCCAAACACATGTTTAGAAGAAGTTTTTAAAATAAAAGCCCAATTACAAACTTGAGAGCCACATAGCCATTCTTGATGGAGATTGAGGAGTTTTGACCAGCTGGGCACTTGGAATTAATTGGAAAAGAATCCACACAGCAACATTATTTTGGGGAGAATTTTTTGGAGTCCTAATGCAATCAGGATTTTTGCTACTTAATTGGGGAGATATTTATTTGCTGAAGGACTTATTTGGTCGGGACATATATTTTACGTGAAGAAAGCCGCATGCAGAAAAGAAAATAGAGAGGAGCCGCAGGAGAGAAAGAGAACTCACGCACAGAGAAGAGAGAACAAAACGCGGAGGGAAGCTGCACTCGCACACGAGGGAAATTATATTTTCTCTCTTCTATCTTTTATTTATTTTTATTAGTATGGTAGGCTAGTATTTTTATCCAGTTTAATGGGATGTTTGAACCCTAAATTCGATTTGTCTATGAGTTGAATAATCTATTTTTTATCGTTGGTTAATTAAGACGCCGTATTTATTTTTATTGATGAGTTGATTCATGCTATCTGTGTTTAATGTTTATGAATTATGAGTATTTGATTTAGTTTGGCCAGCTACGTTGAATGTTTATAGTTTAATTGCTAGATTCGTGACTTTAATCTGTAATTGTTACTGTCTCGTTTCGTTAGCAGGGGTCGTGCATCTCTAGGGTAGCGTGAACATAAGTTAAATGGTCCGAGCTTACGCGTCCGTTGCTTAGACTAATCTATTTTTCTAGAAATTAATGCTGCTAGTGCACTAAATCCAGAGAGCTTATTCTAGGTTATACACTAGTTAGGTTTAGTCGAAGAGCCTATTCCGATTAAATATTCGGTAAGGGAAAATTCGGTTAACAGAGCTTGTTGTTAGCTAGGGTTGGTAATTCGTCGGCAATTTAGAGAAAGAGTTGAAATTAATTAACGGTAGATTTAGATTGGGTGATAACTGAACCGAAAACTGGACTTCTCTTATTTTATTTGATTTCTTATTTTATTTTATTATTTTTATTTTTATTTTTATAAAATCAATCCCCCCATCTTTATTTGTTTTTATAGTTTAATTCAATTAATACGAGAACTGTCACAATTTAATTCCTACTCCTCGTGGGATCGACCCTTACTTGCCGCTACTACTAGTTAGTGGAGGTTTGTCAAGAAAAATTTATAAATTTAAATTTGCAGCGTTGCGACGCGTGGTCAAAAGTATGAAATCCAGTTAGGATTGCATGATCCATATGGAGGTTATGTATCTGTAAAGAGACTCTACAAGAGATTACGTGCTGAAAAGCACCAAACGAGCGGGAGAAACTTGTCATTGGCTTCTCGGGTTTTGCGCAGTTTGATTAACGGCTACGATTCATTTAGCGCCCGAGAAATCGAGAATATGGCATCAGATGAGCTTTTTGATATCTTGAAATCAAATTACCGGTGCTGGTGTTTGGATTAGCAACTAGTTCGATATTTAGCATGAAAATTCTCACCGAAAATTGCGAAAAGAAAAGGCTTTGAATTTGATATAGTGATACTTGTAAGAATCATCAGCTGCAGATGTATATATAGTTTTGATAATTTTAATTCACAAATATCTTGTCAGGTTATGTTTGGTAAAACTGGCTGATAGCTGATAAGTTAGCTTATAGTTTATCAGTAATTTTCGAGCTTATGACTTATAGCTGAAAAGTTAACTTATATGATAAAAGTGTTTAGTAAAATTAGCATATAAGCTAGCTGTAATCAAAATTTCAACGAGCTTATTTGAAAAGCTACTCTAACAAGCTTATGAGATAAGCTCGAGTTTTTTGGAAAAACTCGTCCTACTAAACAAAACTTATTTAAATACATGAATCTTATAAACTAACCAAATAAGCTGTAAGCTAGCTTATTTGTATATTAAATATATTACAGATGTTTGGTTCAAATATGGACAAATAGGGCTATTATTTTTCTTCTTCTGTATAGATTACGTTTGAAAAAGAGAATATTCATAATTTGATTTTGCAGTAATTTTGGATTAGCTTGTTCTTGTTTCAGTTATTCAATTAAACTAGTGTGTACCCGTGCCATGCACGGAAACAATATTAAATTAACAGTATTATAAATAGACCTCGAGTTTGAGTCACTCAATGGCGGAAGTGGAAACTACTATTGATCCTATTTAAAAAGAAGAAGAAAAAAAATAATTATAAATTAAAGAGGAGGATAAACAATACTTAGTAATTATAAATTAAAGATTCGGGGTCAAACAATGTAAAATTATTTTCTATAAGAGAATATAAAAAATTTTGATTACACACCATTTCAAAATTATTATTATACTATTTTGTATGGTTAGCTTATAATATTTATAAAAATATTAGTAATTAGACCGATGAAAATAGCTTGTAGATAATGGATTTCTAGTAGTAATTATGATTTAGTTTCTATTTTATTTTATTTTTTCTTTTTAAAGATAATGAATTTCTAGTAGTAATTATGAATTGATTTTTATTTTATTTTTATTTTTTCAAATCTGTATAGATAAGGGATGAGATTTTTTAAACACATGAGACGTATGCAATGAGATTTTGTAACAGAATAGATAAGCTCGTGTAGATTTATACTAAAAATAGGAAAAAGAAAAACAAATATTTATTGTCAAACAACGATTGTGATAAACTAAAAAATAGGAAAAGAGAAATAAATCTTTACACAATTAATGAGCCGATTTTTTTGCCTATTCAGATTTGTCCAACAATTACTATATGTAGGATATATTTAATGATTTTGGCGGGAAAAAGTTTCTAAATTTATAAAAAAGTTATTCTTTTTATATAATGATGATATATACTATCATCCAAATATGTGACATTTACCTGCACAAATATCTTATTTTTCATAAAGATGAGATTGATAATGATATGGTTTAGCTAACCGGGTCTTTGTTAAGGGATTAATATAGATTAAAGAGCTAAGTTATTCGTGTTATTGACACTAGTGCATAGCCCGCGCGATGCACGGATAAATAATATTAAATAATAATATAAATTAAATATGAGAGTAAACAATATTAATTAACTAATAATTATAAATTAAATATGAGAGTAAATAATATTAACTAATAATTATAAATTAAGATGTGGAGTTAATATGTGACATAATTTATCGTACATCAGTTGTAAACAATATAAAATTATATTTTATAAAATAACATAAAAAATGTATGTTTCGAATATGAAAAATACCTAAAATACTATACAACGATTGTAAAGTATCTTAAATTTTATATATCATTATTTAAAGATGTGAAGTCACCTAAATTTTTTCTAAACTATTTTGTAAAGAAAACATGTATAAAACTATTTAAAAATATGTTGTCTACAATATATTATTCAATTTCCAAAAGATGATGATAAATATAAGTTGAAATTTTAGAATCCACGTGAGTATTAATTTTGAGATCCATGTACTATTTAAATTAATAATTACTAGTACGTAGCCCGTGCGATGCACGACACATAAATATTAAATGAGTCATTTTCACAGAGCATGTCTGTTAAGTAGCTCGTGTGATTCACGAGAGATATTAAATGAGTGAACAATAGAGCTTGTCACTTAAGGCCTAAAAAAATAATAGAGTTTTATCATCTATTTTTTTACCTCTTTCATCAACGTCATCTTTTTTGTCGAGACATTAAACCTGAGCCTGGTAGTGGTAGCGCTAGACCGTAAATTAATTAATATATTATCTCGGTCACATGTTTAAAGTAATATAAATTTGATTTCATTATATATATATTTATTCCTTAATATAACAAAAATAACAATTTTACGTAATCTTGTTCCTCGTATAATACTCATATTATTTTATTATAAAATTTATTGTAATAGCATGTTGACCCGTTTATATTATTATAAATAATATTTTAACATATACATTTATTTTTTAATACAAAATAGTAATAATAATTTTACATATTTTGGTTCATCATAATACTCAATTATTAATCTATCAAAAAATCTATTATCATATAATGTCATTATTATTTATAACACTTTGTAGAAGTAATATATTTGTTATATAATGATAAATATGTAATGTATATTAATATTATTTAGTGATCTAATTAATTTAAAAAGATATAAGCAAATTTAATGTTTGGTAGGAATGTGATTATATGTAACTTGAGATAAAATGAAATGTATAAAAAAATCTGCTTATGATATTTTCATTTAAATGTTTGAATGAATTTGAAATTCAAATTACAAATCAACCTCTAGTTATTAAAATAATTTAAAAAAAGTACCAATTGTAGTAAAATGTACGTGACAATATATTATAAATATACATGACGTCAGTAATGTTATGAATCTTCAAGTTCCTAAAATATATATTGTTTAGATATGAAACTAATTTACTTATATGTTAAGATAATATATATAAATATATTTATTGTACGAAATATACACGTGACAAGTTATTATATTTATTTATATATTGTTTGTATTTTTTATTATATTTGTTTATTATATTTGTATATAAATATAGTGTTTATATATTTGTCTGTATTGTATGACAAATTATTATATTTGTTTATATATTGTTTAAATATATATTCTTTAGATATGAAACTAATTAACCTATATGTTAAGATAATATATATAAATATATGTATTGTATGAAATCTTTAACTTGTTTGTTAAATTTTTCCCCTAAAAAATTCAAAATACATTTAGGCATGTTTTGTTTGAAGTTTGAAATTCAAATATGCATCTATATAACAAATTCCATGATTTGTGCTAGCATTAAATGCTACTTGATTTTTTATTAAAAAAAATTAAAAAACATACCAAAAATGGAATGCAATTAATATTCCCTATTTTTTTGCTTACTATTTTTGAAAAATGTTAATTCTTATTATATATATATAGATGTTCATTTCCTTTGAACTTCATATTGATTTTATTTTATTCCCATACAAAGTTGATCGTCTCATTTTGTTTTACCATATTTTCGTGGGATTTTCACAAAGCCTATTACATTTATAAAATGATTTGGATATCAAAATACATTTTATAATGGATTTTTTAAAATCGTGTACTATTCACAAATAATATATTATCATTAAGCATTTTTTTTAAATGCACAACTATTGATACTGAGACTTTGAAAATTATTTTATCTTTTGAAACCGAGTTTAGAAAAAAAAATAGTTTGGTAAACAAATAATTGATAAACATTACCAAGTTTATTATCACAAGTTCCAAATAAATAAATTGTGATGATTTGTGGAAAATGATATTTAAATAATAGCGTTCAATATTTTTTTTGAAGGGCACAAATATAAAGACCGATATTCTAAAATTTTGTTACCTTTTAAATTGAGATTTTATAAATATAGAGAGTGAGATTTTAATGTTGTTCGTTGTTTCTAAGAATAATAATATCGATATTATTTACTATTACATAAGCAAAAAAATATATATCTTAAGTAAATAGAAATATTATGGTGATATGTATATGCATAAGTGTAGAATATGTTTATTTAATATTATGAAAAATATTAATTGATAAATAATTTTATTTTCTAATTAATTGTAATAAATAATTTTATTATTATTATAAAGATAAATATAATTTATTTATTTTATATATACAATATGTATATGAAAATGTCAACCCGTGTTGAATTTTTTTACTTATATCATAATAATATCGATATTATTTACTATTACATAAGTACAAAAATATATATCTTAAGTAAATAGAATATTATGGTGATATGTATATGCATAAGTGTAGAATATGTTTATTTAATATTAAGCAAAATATTAATTGATAAATAATTTTATTTTCTAATTAATTTTAAGAGATAATTTTATTATTATTATAAAGATAAATATAATTTATTTATTTTATATATACAGTATAGATGTCAAATCGAAACTCATCAAAAGATAATTAATTTGATATATTATATATGTAAAACCGATAAGAAATACAAAAGTTATCAACTTTTAAAATATATTTGCAATTCAATGGTTATAATAAGAAATGATATTAAAATATAATTAAAACAAATATTAATTTATATCCAAGCCTAACTCCAAAGCATGATTTTTTGCCAAATAGAATTTCAAAGCATGAGAATTTGCCACGTAGGTTCAGCGCATTCTGAAATTATATATAAGAGGAGATTAGTTTTGGTGTGAGAACCGTGAGAACCATATTTGGTGCTATTTTTAATTGTGTATGATGCTATTTTTAATATCACATGGTGCTATCATTTTCACAAATGTTAATATAAATTGTGTTGCTATTTTTAATAAAATACATTCATGTTAAAAAGAGCACTAAAACACAATCAATCATAGCACAACATACAATTAAAAATAGCGTTCTCACGGTTCTCACGCCAATACTTGGTTCTCATTTGAACCACACACACACACACACACACACACACACATATATATATATATAGGGTCACGCTCCGGTGAGAATGACTCTTAATGCGAGAAATGAGAATAAATCATAGCCATTGGATCCGATGATCTAACGGATACCAAAATTTCAGCATTTATTTATTCATTAAGGGTATTTTTGACATCTTAATAATTAATGCCAACTAACACTAACCCACAACCAATAGTTTTCTGACACGTGGCTACTACACCTCACCATCCCACCCACTCTTTATCTCTCACACACTCACACACACTATGCACACACAGAACACACACACGCCTGCCTGCACAAAAACACGCACCCACACGCACTTCATCTCCCCGCCTCCGACAACCCGCCTGCACAACACCCAACGCCGCCACATCCATCGGGAACGACACACGCCGACACTCCTCACTGCGACAATCTCCCCGCCGGCGTCGACGACGGCCAAATCGTTTGTCAAACTCCCTGCCGGCAGTCCTCCTTGCGACAATCTCTCCCGCCGGCGCCGACGACGGCCAAATCGATTGTCAAACTCCCCGTCGGCACTCCTCACTGCGATAAACTTCCCGCCAGCGCCGAAGGGAGATACCCTCCACCGCTGCGTGTCGCCATTGAACAACTCCACCCGCCGCCGTGATTCTCGCTTGCGTGGTAGAATGTCTCCTGTAGCTCAATCCACACCCTCGTCGACGAGATAGGTGGCGTTACCGGAGTTTTGAAAACCTGGAATGCATCTTTGAAATTGGGCATATGCTTTGAGAATTTGATTATGTACAGGGACCCCTTTGCAATTTTATAATTTTGATTATATTTCAATTTAACCTATTGGGTCAAATCTGTAATTATTGAAAATTAATAAAGAATTCTTTTTTTATATATTTTGATATACACATATACTAAATAATAAATAAATTATTAATTAAAATAATATAAAATATTAAAATAATTTAAAAATAACTTATAACAATAAATAAATTATATAATAAAAATAATAAATAAAAATATAAAATAATTAGATTTACAATTATATCTATTAAAAATAGTTATTGAATACACATAATTTATATAGAAAATTATCGACTAATGCACTTTATATATCGAAACGTTGCACTCTGTAAAACAACACGCCGCACTGTGTAAAACAACAAGTTGCACTTTATCATTACACTCTACAACTGAAATAATGTAAAATATTAAAATGATATTAAAATAAGTTTATTATATAAGTAAATTATATAACAACAATATTAAATAAAAATATATTTTAATGATTTAAGTTAATTCGGTGTACAATTATATCAATTAAATAGTTTCCGTATACACATAATTTATATGTGAGGGTAGATAAATTAAAGCATGTTATATAGCAGAATGTTGCACTTTATAAAACAACACTTGCACGTTATAAGACTACACGTTGCACTTTACCTACACAATCCGAAATTAATGTCACGTCTAAAAAATCAGATCTACATAATTGCACTCTATATATCAATATGTTGCACTTTATACAATAATACGTTGCACTTTATAACACGAATACTGTTACTAATATATATTTTTTTATAAAAAAAATAAAATAAAATTGTACGTTAATGTCTTCCAGAATGCACTTTAGCGTTAGACGTGATGCACGTTACTTACTGTCGGATTGCATTTTAGCGATTGAATTAATTTTTTTTTTTGTTGTGTTCGAAAGTTATATCGGGTCGATTATATGTGTTATCTTTAAAATTTTAGTTAATTCAGTTCAATATCAGGTTTTTTTTAATACACGAAATAACCGGACCGATCAAACCATATAAAAAAAATACTATTCTTATATATATATATTTTTTCATAATAATATTATTTTTCAATCAATATAAATAAAATATTATATAAAAATATTAATGCGCAATTTATAAAATATTAATGTACAACTTAATTATCCTAATGTGTAATTTACGTAGATTAATGTGTAAGTAATTAAATTTTCATAAATTATCAATTTGCCCCAAATTTTCAAAAAAATGCCCAAATCTTAAAATGCAGTGCCTGTTGTCTTCTTCCTTTCTGCCGGCGAAGGTCGGGCGGAGCTTTGCCGGCGACTGACGTAGTGGCGGCGGGCGATGGCCGGCGCAACAGGCGGTGGTAGTTCTCACCATCGGAGACCTGCAACTTCGCTGGTACTTGTCGTGGCGGAGATGGCGTGAACTGGTTTCGGTGGTGGCAGGTGGAGACGCGGGGGACGCTGTCGGCGGCGACGTTGGTGGTGTGGCTGGTGGCGGCGACGGGATGACTGTTGTGACTGGAAGAAGGTGGCGGACGGCGGAGGCGATGCGAGGCGATGCTGCTGTGGCCAGACGGCGGAGGCGAGGCTGCGAACTGGTTGTGGAAGGCGGAGGTGTGGTGGAGGTTTGACGGTGGCGGCGATTGCTGTGGCCATCTACGTCGGAACTCTCGCCGTGGACTCTGGACGAGTCGCCGGAATCGTTGGAATGTGGCGGCATCGGGTATGCCGAAGACGGCGACATAACCGGCGGACTTGTTGTGGTGGTCAGATTTGTCGCCGTGAACTAAAGCGGGGAGGGAGGAGAAGGAGAGAGGAGAGAGGAGAGAGAAGAGGGAGGTGCGTTTTATGAGTGGGTCCCACTGATTTTGTGGTTAGGTGAAATTACACAAATGCCCTCCCAGATATTTATTTGCCCATGTGATAATTATATAATTACAATTTTGCTATATGAGATTTGACTTTGCAACTCAATTTTGCCATATGAGATTGGACTTTGCAATTCAATTTTGACTTCATCATGTCCATTGATCGTACCGATCCAATGGTTTATAATCATTCTAATTTCTCGCATTAAGAGTCATTCTTATATGATCCTTTCGCTCCCTCTCTCTCTCTCTCTCTCTCTCTCTATATATATATATATATATATATAATTGCTAACATAACATTTAATTTTACCTCATAAATTTTACCTATTAAATAATACCTACATGGGAAACTTTTCATACTCCAAAACTGTTACAATCCAATATTGTTATCATTATTATTATTATTAGTATCATCATCATCATTATTGCATTAATCCACCTATCCTATTAATGATAAAATATTTTCTTGCACTTTTTTCTGGGTTAACTAAGAGAAAAATCATTACATTTTATATTAATTGAATAATTATATTTTTTATAGCATCATATAATAGTTATTATTAAAATTAATAATTAAATTTTACACTAAATAATATATGAAAGTTACATAAGCATAAAAAAATAAATTGTAATTTTTTTTGTTCAATTATTTATTCTAAATCGATATATATTTTTTATCTGATTAAACAATTATTTTTTAAATAGATTAATTCATATAATGTTATAGTAAAATTCTTTAAAATCGCATAAACAATTATTATTATAAATTTAATATTTTTCAGCTTATTAATTGTTCATGTTCCCTCAAACTTACGAAAATTACATTATTTATGACATTTATGCAAGTAATATAGTGATTCGTCTGCAATCAAATCTTTATGTACTATTTAGTTTAACTAAAGATCATATCTTAAACATAATAATTTATGTACTATTTAGTTTAACTAAAGATCATATCTTAAACATAATACCATTATCTAACGTATACTTTTAAGATTATACTAGCACGTAGCCCGTGCGATGCACGAGACATAAGTATTAATGAGTTATTTCCACAGAACTTGTCCGTTAAGTAGCTCGTGCGATTCACGGGAGATATTAAATGAGTGGACCATAGGGCTTGTCCGTCCAGGCCTAAAAAATAATAGAATTTGATCATCTATCTTTTTACATCTTTTCATCAACGTCATTTTTTTTGTCGGAACATTAAACCTGAGTCTGGTAGCGCTAGCCCGTAAATTAATTAATATATTATCTCGCTCACATGTTTATAATAATATAAATTTGATTTCATTATATATATTTATTCATTGATATAAGAAAAATAACAATTTTACGTAATCTTGTTCCTCGTATAATACTTATATTATTTCATTATAAAATTTAATGTAGTATAATTTCATTATTATTATAAGTTATAGATGTAACCTTCTTCTTCTTTTTGTTTTATGCAATTAAATTATTTAATGTATGTTCATATTATTTATTAATGTAATTAATTTAAATTATGTAAATAAATTTAAAGTAAAACATTTTGTACAAACATTTTACATAATATACACAAATATTTTTTTAGAATTTAATTTTTTTACAATAAATAATAGCTTTGAAATTCTATGCAATTATTAAAACCGATTAAATCTGCTTTATTAAAATCGATTAAATCTTTATTTATAGGCTTGACATTAAAACGGATTTTATGAGATTATTTTAACTAAACCGATGTTATGGAATAAAACAAATCTATACTTAAAAAAATCTATAAATACCAAAACAAATCTGTAATTAATGTCATTCTATTTCCAGCAAACATTAATTACCTTTGACTTTTCTTTATATTAAATCTGGTAAATGAGATACCTTTTAATATAAGTATAGATGCATAAATACAACTTATAATATTATATGCATAAAAATAAATTATAATACTTTATTTACATATGTTCAAATGCACATGGTGGAATAGTAGTATAAGAGAATTTCACACAATCAATCATTTTTTTAAGCTAACCTATATAAAAGTGGGGTATTATTTTATGCCAAACGAGTGATATCTATTAAAAAAAATTTAGAAACTGACATACATCACCTATTCATCCTCCCGTTTTAAACCTCACAAGTTTCCTTAACCTGCTTATTCAATATTTTCATAAAGATTTTGTTTTTTCTTTCTTTTATTTTTTGAAATAATCCAAAGATCGAGAAAAGATCACAGTAATTTAGACAATACTCCCAAAACGTCCCTTGAAATACTTGGACATTGAATTAATCGGTATAAAGATCACAGTAATTTAGACAATACCTTTTATAAATTGATTACTAAGCCAATTTCTGCTTTTTCTCCCAAAACGTCCCTTGAAATACTTGGACCTTGAATTAATCGAGAAAAGATCACGGTAATTTAGAAAATACCTAATTACTAAACCAATTTCTGTTTTTTCTCCCAAAACGTCCCTTGAAATACTTTTGAATTAATCGGTATACCAAACGTCTTTTCTTCCTCACCAAAAAGCAAACACAAACTAAACCTACATGGCCAACCGTCTTCTAAAATTTTTGTTACCTTTTAAATGATGTTATAAATATAGAGAGTGAAATTTTAATGTTGTTTGTTGTTTATAAGAAAAAAATCTATATATATATATATATAATTGCTATCATAACATTTAATTTTAACTCATAAATTTTACCTATTAAATAATACCTACACAGCAAACTTTCCATACTCCAAAACCGTTACAATCCATTATTATTATTATTATTATTATTATTATTATTATTATTATCATCATCATCATCATCATCATTATTGCATTAATCCACCTATCCTATTAATGATAAAATAGTTTCTTGCACTTTTTTCTGGGTTAACTAAGAGAAAAATCATTACATTTTATATTAATTGATTAATTATATTTTTTTATAGCATCATATAATAGTTATTATTAAAATTAATAATTAAATTTTACACTATATAATATATGAAAGTTACATAAGCATAAAAAAATAAATTATAATTTTTTTTGTTCAATTATTTATTCTAAATCAATATTATATTTTTTTATCTGATTAAACAATCATTTTTTAAATAGATTAATTCATATAATGTTATAGTAAATTTCTTTAAAATCGTATAAACAATTATTATTATAAATTTAATATTTTTCAGCTAATTAATTGTTCATGTTCCCTCAAACTTACGGAAATTACATTATTTATGACATTTATGCAAGCAATATAGTGATTCGTATACAATCAAATATTTATGTACTATTTAGTTTAACTAATGATCATATCTTAAACATAATACCATTATCTAACGTATACTTTTAATATTATATGCATAAATACAATTTATAATGTTATATGCATGAAAATAAATTATAATACTTTATTTACATGTGTTCAAATGCACATAGTGGAATACTAGTATAAGAGAATTTCACACAATCAATCATTTTTTTAAGCTAACTTATATAAAAGTGGGGTATTATTTTATACCAAACGAGTGATATCTATTAAAAAAAATTTAGAAACTGACATACATCACCTATTCATCCTCCCGTTTTAAACCTCACAAGTTTCCTTAACCTGTTTATTCAATATTTTCATAAAGATTTTGTTTTTTCTTTCTTTTATTTTTTGAGATAATCCAAAGATCGAGAAAAGATCACAGTAATTTAGACAATACTCCCAAAACGTCCCTTGAAATACTTGGACATTGAATTAATCGGTATAAAGATCACAGTAATTTAGACAATACCTTTTATAAATTAATTACTTAGCCAATTTCTGCTTTTTCTCCCAAAACGTCCCTTGACTTAATCGAGAAAAGATCACGGTAATTTAGACAATACCTTTTATAAATTAATTACTAAACCAATTTCTGCTTTTTCTCCCAAAACGTCCCTTGAAATACTTGGACATTGAAATTAATCTGTATAAATTGGGGGTATACCAACCGTCTTTTCTTCCACACCAAAAAGCAAACACAAACCAAACCCTAGACATGGCAAAAATTAGGGATAAGTCCAAGCCGAAGAAGCAGCGTAATCAACGTCACCATTCCGAATCGAAACCAAAAGAACGTGAAGAACCGGAATCGGAAGAGAAGCCTAAGCCGCCAATCAAGCAGCAGCCTAACCCAGTTGCTCAATCCGAATCCGAGTCCGAGTCCGAATCGGAAGGGAAGATGAAGTCGAAGAAGCCTAACCCATCGGAATCTGAAGAGAAGTCGGAGAAGAAGCGAAAGCCGTTGCCAGCGGGTGAAGCCGAAAATTCAAAGAAGAAAAATAAGATTGAGCAAAGGTCAGCATTCCAGAGAATTTGGAGCCAGGAGGACGAGATTGCCGTTCTGAAGGGACTTTTAGAATTCCAAAAGGATGGGAGGAAATGTGAAGACATGGGCGCCTTTCATGAGTTTATCAAGAATAAGCTCCACATGGAGGTGACCAAAATCCAGATTCAGAGCAAGATCAGAGCGCTCAAGAAGAAATTCAACAACAACAAAAACAAGGAATTTAAATTCAAGGAAGATGGTGGTGGAGGTAAAGAGTCGTATGAGTTATCCAAACTGGTGTGGGGGAGTGAGTTGAAGCCGATGAGTAAAGAAAGTATGAATGTTGTTTTGGTGGATGATAAGGAATGGAAGAAACTTTTGGTTGATGAGACTGAGGCCTACATCAGCTTTCAAAACGTCAAGATTGCACGGGCAAACCATCTTCTTAGCCTCATCAAATCATCCACTTAGATATTATTATTATTATTATTATTATTATTATTATTATTATTATTATTATTATTATTATTATTATTATGTTTTGCTTTGTATTTTGCACTTTAATTCTCGTTCATCATATCTATCTATCTAGCTATCAAGTTTATTTAATCATCGGTTTTTTGTGCTCTTTCAGAATGGTGCTTTTACTGATGAATGTTTTTAGTTTTTACTGATGAATGTTTGTGCCTCTTGCGTGTGTTTTTAGCATTATACTGAAATATGGCACTCCAGGTTACATAAGAAATATTGGTAGGTTATCAGTAATGCCACTGATAATTCTTATTTATACTGAAAACATATTGCAATTTTTAGTATTTGCGTGTATTTATACTGAAATATTGGTAGGTAATCGTTCTTCCAGCATCTTAGAGTGTATATATACATTGCAGTATGTTATATAGTACTTTTGTCAAGAATGAAGAAAACAGAGCATCTTAGAGCGTATATATACATTACTCAATACTCAATAATGCTTTCAGAAAATAGGGGTCACAAACATGCATAGATCTTAACCAAAATTTTTAAATAATAAAATTAATTAAGGTCCGAAAGTTAAGGTAACATTTTAAAGATAAAAATAAAAAATAATAAAATTTACTATTCATGAGTTACATTAAATTCTGTCCTATTTTTTTTTTGCTACTATTTTTGACAAATGAATATTTTTTTTATATAAAGATAGATAGATATAGATTCTAATTTAATTTTGAAAATAGGTTTCGAAAACTGAAGTATACGAAACATGTATACTTGAAAGTTGAAACATAGGTTAAAATAAATTATTTAGACCTTATAACTAAATTTATATAAAAACATAGTAATTGCTCAATGTATTCAATTCCGAAATTAGCGCCTTCTTTTTCCATCTATATGCACATTTTTGTTTTGGCAATTGTCTTTCTTCGGAAAGAGTTCCAAAAGCCATAACTTAGCTAATTGTG
>BKCP01004405.1:1327201-1397011 GCA_008636005.1 Striga asiatica | reverse complement strand
AAATGCTTTTTATTTTTATTTTTATCATTATCTATGACATTGCCTTATAAATGGATCGTGCTTTTGCAGTAATGAAGGCAGAAGGCATCGTGTAACCCCCAATCTCCCTACCCGTTTTCACCCTACGGATACCATTGAATTTGGGTCGGATAAGAAGGTTTGATTTTGCCTCGTCATCTTCAACTGAATATCCATTTCAACTAAGTCAAATATATTTCATTTGTTGCATTGATTCTGTTCCATATTTTGTCTTCTCAAGCTTTCTTAACCAAATTTTGGTCTAATTAAGAAACAAAAAGAAAAAAAAAACATTAGTTATTGTCCAAAATTATGCCTTCCCCTCAATATTATTTCTTTCCAAGTCATTAGTTAAATCCTTATAAGTTGTTTGTAACACTTTTGAGTAGTGCTAGTAACTTCAAACTGAGGGGTGGTTCTTGCAATAAGGTGAAACTTATGGGGCACTGATGCAGCAACGTGGTAGACGAAAGGAATATAAGAGAAAACTCAAGAGTTCTTAATTTTATTCAATGTTCATCGATCAAACTTCATAAGAGAGGGACAATATATAGAGTCCTATGAAAGAGAATCCTTAATCCTAATTATCTTGTGCAACAAGATAATTATCTTATTTATTCCTAAATAAAAACACTCCTAAGGAAATAAAATATCTCTTACTAAATAATAATAGGAAATATAATATGTAGAATAATCTAGATGAGTAGACGGTCGAATTTGTCGAGAAAGGCTAGGGCGGTCTCGTCTTCATCATCCTCTCCCGGTTGGGAAGGATTCGGCCTCGAATCCGAATGGGCCTCGTCTTCCTCCGAGTTGTCCCCCGCAAAGGGAACCAGATGCTTGACGTTAAAAACGTCATGTGTGCGAATATGGGAAGGAAGCCGCAAACGATAAGCATTTGGATTAATCTTCTCAATCACCTCGACCGGTCCTATCTTCCTTGCCGACAACTTGCTGTACTCATGGCTCGTGAATCGGTCCTTAGTCAATACCGCCCAAACATAGTCGCCCACGTCAAATTCCACGTGGCGCCGTCGCAAGTCCGCCCGCCGCTTATATGCGGCCGTCGATGCCTCGAGCTGGTCCCGGGCCCGCGCATGCGTGGCCTGTAAATCGGAAATGAGCTCGGCGGCGCGCCTATCGCCGTCCCCATGCTGAGGCAAAGAGATCAAATCAGAAGGCCCACGGGGACTGACAGCATACACCACCTGAAAAGGAGAAAAACCCGTAGAACGATTGACGACAGAGTTGTGAGCAAACTCAGCCTGTGCTAACCGCTGATCCCATGTGCGTACATTGTCTCCCACTAAGCAACGCAGCAGATTACCCAATGAACGGTTAACCACCTCCGTCTGGCCGTCAGTCTGCGGGTGATATGCGCTGCTGAAATCGAGCCGGGTATTGGCCATACGCCACAAGCTTCTCCAGAAATGGCTCAAAAAACGCGTATCACGATCGGACACAATCGAAGAAGGCAACCCATGCAAGCGATAAACCTCACGGAAGAAGAGGAGAGCCACGTGAACAGCATCCGAAGTCCGCTTGCACGGAATGAAATGGACCATCTTCGAGAAGCGATCCACTACGACAAAAATAGAATCCACCTGACGCTGTGTGCGTGGTAACCCCAAGACGAAATCCATGCTGATAGAATGCCAAGGGCGGGACGGGATCGGAAGCGGTCTATATAACCCAGCATTATTCGCCACACCCTTGGACACCTGGCACACCCGACAACGAGCCACATAACGAGAGACATCACGGCGAAGACTAGGCCAAAAATACGAGCGGCTCACCAGCTCGACCGAACGATCCCGGCCCACATGGCCCGCTCCATGGAGGTCGCCAATGAGCTTCAGCCGAAGGCTGACATCAGGAATGCACAAACGAACTCCACGAAGTGTAGTCCGGAATGGGACCGTCGCGCAAGGAACGAAGAATCGGGCCAAAAAATGGATCATCGGCATAAGCCTCGCGCAATACATCAAAGCCCACCACCGAGACACGCATGTCCGTTAGAAGAAGGGCCCGACGACTCAATGCATCAGCAACCCGATTAGATGACCCAGAACGATGACGGAGCACAAAAGTGAACTGCTGCAAGAAGGCAGCCCACGAGGCATGGCGGGAAGAGATATTATCCTGCGAAGCAAGGTGACGCAATGCCTCATGGTCGGAGTAAAGCATGAACTCACGATGGAACAAATAGTGGCGCCAATGTCGAACCGCACGTACGATCGCATAAAACTCCACATCGTAGGTGCTGTAACGACTACGAGGTCCCGAAAGCTTCTCACTGAAAAAGGAAACCGGGCGACCATCCTGACTGAGAACAGCCCCAATCCCGACCTTCGAAGCGTCACAAGACAACTCAAAAGGCCGACCAAAATCCGGGAGAACCAAAACGGGCGCAGACGTGAGCTTCTCCTTAATCACGTCAAAAGCCGTCGCGGCCGCCGGGGTCCATGTAAACACCTTCCCCGTAAGGCAATCCGTGATTGGCGCGACGATGGAGCTGAAGTGAGAGATGAACCGACGATAAAACGACGCCAGTCCATGAAAGCTACGCGCCTCCGTGAACGTCGTCGGTGTAGGCCATTCACGAATCGCCGAGACCTTCGACTCATCGACCCGAATACCATCGCCCGAGATGAAGAACCCCAAAAAAAGCACCGACTCCACCAAGAAGGAGCACTTTTTCGGCGCAGCAAAGAAGGACTCAGCCCGAAGAATACATAAAACAGCCCGAACATGCTCCAAGTGCTCCTCCAGTGTCCGACTATAAATGAGAATATCGTCGAAATAAACGACGACGCATGTGCCAATGAGATCACGGAGGGCCTGGTTCATCACGCGCATGAAAGTACTGGGCGCGTTAGAAAGGCCGAAGGGCATCACCAGCCACTCAAAAAGACCCTCACGGATTTTGAAGGCCGTCTTCCACTCGTCGCCGGGACGGATACGAATCTGATGATACCCGCTACGAAGATCGAGCTTCGTGAAAATAGTAGCCCCATGAAGCTGGTCCAGCAAATCATCTAAGCGAGGAATCGGGAAACGATAACGTACCGTAATTTTATTAATAGCCCGACTGTCCACACACATACGCCAAGTCCCCTCCTTCTTGGGGATCAACAAAGCTGGAACTGCACAAGGACTCATGCTCCTGCGTACGACTCCACGTTGAAGGAGCTCCTCTACCTGTCGACGCAACTCCTCATGTTCCATTGGACTCATCCGGTAGTGTGGTCAGTTGGGCAACGACGCGCCCGGTACCAGATCGATATGGTGCTGGATATCCCGAAGCGGGGGCAGCCCAGCTGGCAGCTCATCCGGGAACACATCAGCAAACTCTTCCAATAAAGGTCGAACGGCGTGAGGCGGCTCACGGTCCTGTAGCACATCTGTGGCCATCAACAATAGGATCGTGGGGTCGGACCGCATCTCTGCCTCGAACGCCGAGCGGGAAAGAAAAAGCACCGGTGAAGAAGACGGGCCAATCGAAGGGCTCGCCGCCGGACGCGCCGGTCCCGGATGTAAGACTATACGAACCCCGCCAAACATGAAGCTATAGGTATTAAGACGACCGTCATGCGTGGCAGCCCGATCGTACTGCCAAGGTCGACCCAAAAGCAAGTGACATGCGTCCATCGGGACCACGTCACACCAATTCTCATCCCGATACTTATGTCCAATCGAGAAAGACACCAAAACACGCCTATCAACAGTGACTGCGTTATTCTTCTGAATCCAAGCAAGAGAATAGGGACTAGGGTGAGCAACACTCGGTAAGTGAAGTTTATCCACGGCCACCTGGGAAATCACGTTCTCGCATGAGCCGGAATCAATGATGAAACGGCACACACGATCACCAACCGTACACGTGGACTCAAAAATCTGATGCCGACCCGCAACCTCCTCATCGAGCACCTTAGGGGTCAAACATGAACGCCTAATAACGAGACTATGACCCACATCCCCCGTAAGATGCTCCTCCACAACCTCCGGCTCCTCGTCAAAAATGGGAGGCCCGTCATAAATGTCGCCCTCCTCCGTATATAAAGCACGGGACGTGGAACCACGAGGGCATTCGGACTGCCGGTGACCCAATTCGCCGCAGCCAAAGCATCGAAGCCCGCCGGTGGGACGAGCCGCCGGTCGCTGAACGCCGTTGCCCGGACCCGCCGAATGTGCTGCGCCGCGACCCATGGCGGGGATCACTGCTGATGACCCCGCCTGCCCGGTGCCAGCCCCACGACCGCCGCCAGCCGAAACGCCATTCACAAATCCCGAGCCCCGACGGGCCTGCTGCTGTTCAATGATCAGGGCCCGCTGATGGGCGTCCGAGACAAAATCCGGCATAAATAAATTCAGAACATCCTGATATGATACACGTAAACCCCCGATATATTTGGAAATCAGCTGGTCCTCCGTTTCACGTGCATCAATCCGGGTCAGGAGACGATAAAACTCCTCCGTGTATTCGTTAACAGATCTAGGCCCCTGACGTAAATTTTGAAATTTTTGGTAAAGAGTACGCGTGAAATTAAATGGGAGAAACTCACGTTCCATATGTTTCCGGAACTTGGCCCAAGAAGTGATCTGAGGCTTGCCCATGCGATGCCGCCGACCCTTAAGTTGATTATACCACGCAGCCGCGTGGTCACGTAACCTGGTAGCGATAAATGCAACACGACGATCCTCCGGCACCTCCTTGAAATCTAAGATCGACTCAACCGCAGCGATCCAGTCGAGAAACCCGCTGGCGTCGAGCCCGCCCGAGAACTCTGGCACCTCCACCCGGAAACCCGCCTCCCAGCGGCTGTCACCACCCCCCCGGCGGTGGCCGTTGAGATCGGCGTCCTCCTCAGGCCCGTAGAGATCGGACCGCTCGCCAACAGAAACATCTCGCCGCCTCCTCGGACCGCCGAAAGGGTTGACGTCCGAGGCGGTACGACCGCTGTCCGTACTCCGGCCGCGCGACGAGCGTGGGGACGGCGAACGGGGAAACCCGAACGGCCCCCTCCCACCACGGCCGCCGCGTGTTCCGCCGCGATTACCCCGGCCGCGGGCATCGCGTCTCGTGTCCTCGTCCGCCATCAAGTGGCGCATGGCATGTCGGATTTCCTCGATCCCCTCAGCAAGACCTTCGACACGGCGATCCACCCGGTCGATTTGGAACCCTAGATCGTCGGTTCGGCGATCCAAATCTTCGAGATGGGCATCCCGTCTATCGTTGTCTCGTTTTGGCGGCATCTTGAATCGTCCCGACAGCTGATACCAACTGATGCAGCAACGTGGTAGACGAAAGGAATATAAGAGAAAACTCAAGAGTTCTTAATTTTATTCAATGTTCATCGATCAAACTTCATAAGAGAGGGACAATATATAGAGTCATATGAAAGAGAATCCTTAATCCTAATTATCTTGTGCAACAAGATAATTATCTTATTTATTCCTAAATAAAAACACTCCTAAGGAAATAAAATATCTCTTACTAAATAATAATAGGAAATATAATATGTAGAATAATCTAGATGCGTAGACGGTCGAATTTGTCGAGAAAGGCTAGGGCGGTCTCGTCTTCATCAGGCACAATTTGAAATCTTTTGTTTAGCTTTATTTTCAGTAATTTTATTAAATTTTCAAAAACTTGTACAGGCAGCATTTCGTGTGAAGGCTATGAAATTCCCGCCCAAGACAACTAAGAACATGGATGAAAATGAAGTTCTGCGGACAGTATAGCATACACGGGTCACATAAACATACATCATTCGAGTTAAAAAAAAGAAATTAAGGTAACTTGTACAGGTTTGTCTGGAATATTTGTTATAGTGCAGGATAAAGAACACATCAGGGTTTTTATATTTGCAAATGGCATGTCACTGTAATTTTCAGATTCTGATTATAGCAATAGAAATGCATGTATTGTTACATGTTACCCTACACAATTTTGCTCTCTTCGCACGAGTTAATAATTTAATATGTTTACCAATTGATTTGGCAAAAAATTAACATATCATTTACAAGATTTGAAATAAAAAATGAATAAAAAAATATTTACTAGGCTTTTCGTTATTCGTGAAATATATTACAGACGGCCCGATCGAAGGTACAGCCCAGATAACTTGGCATTGCACCCATACCTAGTAATGAGTCTATTGAGGCCCACCAAACCAAACAAGTATTATCCATGTCCACATTTTCCACTTAATTTCTTCTTGAAAATTAATTTTCAATAATGATATTATACTGCAATATGTTCTTTTTTTTTAACAAGTGTTTTCACTAAAAATTTGAATAAAATGTTCCATCTTATTAAGATTATTACGACCATAAATATTACTGTATTATATTTTGATTTCGTCAAACTATTAATCAATTAAATCATTAAGCTATACTCAAGGTGAGTAACAGTGCGGTTTGATGGAAAATCACACCAAATTGCAACAAAATGAAAAAATTAAAGTTTTAAAGAAACAATATAATATTACCGCAACAATCAGACCGAATCCGAATAAAACAACTTACACAAAAATAATTGCACTGCATCGCACCGCATCGTGAGGTTGGACTTGATTTTTCAATTTTGTTCTGATTTTTTTATACATCTATATTTAGTTTTGTAGGGTTTATGCAAAATCAAATAAAACGAAAAAAAAAAAATTTGTAAACTAAACTTGTGAAGTACAAATTACAAAATAATCAAACTATTTCGTATTATATAAAAAGTCGAATCGAGAAATTTTCATGAACTAAACTACACCGCATTGCATGGTTCGACTTTGCTTTTCAATTTCGACTTGATTTTGCATACCCTTACTAACATCAACATTCGTTCATATTAATGTTTGTTTGTGTCGGGCTCGTTTATTTAATTGTTCACCAATGTTCGAGTCAATTCGTATTTGTAAAGAAAATCTTTTTAAATTGTTTTATTAACTAGTGAATTGGTTGGTTAAACTAATTTGAGCTCGAAATAAAAAGTAAAATTATAATATTTTGATTTTTTAGATTATTTTATTAAAAATATCAAGTGTAAATTAATATAAACAATAAAATTATGTCAAATTAATATACGTGAATGTTAAACGAGTCTAATTTTATGTTCAAACTCAGCTGAATTACCTTATGGAACACAAACAAATCCGAATGAGTTTTTATTCGAGAAAGTTTCGGTTCATTATTAGCCTTATCTGCCACGTGGACCTCGGAGCTTGATTCTTGTCAAAAGTGAAAAAAAAAAANTTTCTCCTTTTTTTTTTCTTTCTTTCCTGGTTGATTAGTCTATTTGTGAATAATTGAATTGCAAAATGAAGATATACCTGTGGTAAAAAAAACGACACGTGGGCAGTGAAAGGCGGTGGTCAAAGATAAAATCTGCAGAGGACGCGCCAACGGTCAGTTTAGTTGGTGGGATAAAAATTGACCGTTAAAGCTCTTAATAAAATTTATTGAAATATTATTATTGTTTTTTGTAATAATTGCACTGTCCTTTGTCCCAATTATTTTATTCTGTCTCTGGGTTTTTTGTAAACGCAATATAGTTTTTGCTTTGGTTTCTTATATATCATCCTCAGCGAATCTTACAGCTCCTCGTGTTGATTTATTTTGTTTGTGGTTGCAGTTAAAGTTGAATGGCAGTCGATGGTTTTAAAATCGTGATTGGGGAAATTGGAACAGGAAAAGTATGGATTATTCTTTAATCCTCGACTGTGGATTATTCTCTTAGGTATCATGCCACATAGGCAGCCGGAACATTTTATCACGGTCAACACCATCGAATCCTGCCTGCTGTGATTACTGTACCAAAATAGTGTGCCAAATTAATTTGATGAAGATTAATTACAAACAGATTAATTTAAAAAAAGATTAATATAGTGAACCTATTTGAATATTTTGTCGTGATTATAGCGAACTAATTATGCAGATAATGTTTAAACCTAAGAGAAATTAATGTTTTCTAGCAAAATTTTTTATTTTATAATTTAATATTGTCATCTCTCGTCATAAATCTTTACAGAAAAAAATATAATGTGTTTTACTATCACTAAAGTAAAATTACATAATATGCAAAAGAAAAATAAATAAATTTTTTCATGTTGTGAAAAGAAAAAAAAAATGTAAATTAAACAGTTTCAGAACTGCTAATAATTTGGGAAATGACCTTTTTACCATCAAATATTAAACATGAATTGTGATATTACTCGCCAATGTGCTACATGCAATGACCAAATTAAGGTGGTTTTGCCAATCAAAATCGGATGTAAGAACATTTTTTATTCGTGTAAAATTAATAGGCAGTTTGTAAAAAGGAATATACAGTTGAAATTAGAATGTAAAGCTAAAAAACAAAAATAGAAAAACAAACCGAAATGAAGTACTGTGAGTGTAGGATCCCCAGCAAAGTAGAACTGTAAAAGCCAATCAATATACGGAGGTCAAAAAGAAATAAAGGTAAAAACCAAAGAGGACGGAAAATGTTAAAAAAAGCCTAAAGACAAGTGAAAGATTTTAATTTACCAAAGCTGCAACTTCTTCCCACCTACTTCAAGTGAATTAATTAGAAGTATCATGGTGATTCGATAAAAATAATAAAATGTATCTGCTAAACAATTTATTTGAAGAAATTATTATGAATGGCCTGTCCACTTGTAGGCTTCCTTCTCAAGCAATAAGATGGCATATCTTCGTAACTATAATTATTCCTCAAACAGGATTACCTATTTTCCTAATGATAGTGTCACAATTCAGAGAAAAACAAAAGGGAGATAGATTTATTTGCCTATGGCTAAAGGTAATATTTAAATATAATTTTTTATATATGTTTGCATGTGTGTGTGCACTTGGATGCTTGGAAATGGGCCCTAATGACCGCGCGTCGCAACGCGATAAAATCAAAATTTATATTTTTTCTCAGCTAACCTCTACTAACTAGTAGTAGCGGCAAGTAAGAGTCGATCCCAGAGGAGTTTTTTTATTGGAATTTCGTCATTTTTTTGTAGTGTGGAGTTAAATATAAAGATTTATTTATATATAATATATTTATGACTATTATATTCATTTTAAAATAAATATTATATTTTTTAATTTTTTAATTACTGCGTATTCAACGTATAAAAATAAAATCTATTTTTATTGTAATTTGAAACTTAACTAATTAAACAATAGTAAGGATTGTCTAGCACCTAAACGCCACTTGTATGGGTGACTAGCTCGAGCTTTAAAATGCTAAGAGTATCTCTAATGTTATATTGTTCATTTGAAGATGTATAACATGGAGAAAGAGAATTACAAAGTTGTGTCTCCAATAGTTAATGTCAACTCTACTATAAGAGAAATATTTAATAAATAATATAATATATAATATAGGGCGTTTAGAAGTATTCTATATCTAGAAAGATTTCTAAACATTTTCAATGTCACACTAAATTTATTGGGCTACATGACAATAAAATATACCAATTCATGGACCATTACACTTAATCTTCACCTTAATCCCAACAAATTAGGTCGGTTGTCAACAAAGTTTATGAAAATTAAAAAAAAAACAGGCAACATGTTGCACAAAATTAAGACAAATATTTTTTTTCCATTAATCTAAACTTTGATTGTAGATAAACTACCTCTTTTTTCTCCAACGACAATTATATTAATAACTTAAGAACTCAAAAGAGTAAACCCGAAGTGTCAAGTAACACATTGTAACCAGAAAACTAGACCAACCCCCCTTGTCAACACACACAAGGATCAAGGAGGCACAACCACAAAGCAAAACTCCAAAAAAGAGAGAAAAACAGACACAGCTGCACTAAACGAAACAAAACAACAAAACAAAAACCAAAAGCAACTCACACCTAATAAGCAAATAAAGAAGATAAGATATCCCCTAAACCTAGCAGATAGTCCCACGACCACCTAAACCGATTACAAACCGAGTCACACCACAACAAAGAACCTCATCAGCCAAGCAACAAGAACTAAACTCTAAACCAGAAAACTGCGTCACTCAGCCCGCCTAGACGGATTTTCGGCGTAGATCTGAACTCGGAAGAACTTCTACGCTTGGGAGAGCTAGGAAGGGAGACCACCAAGAACACGCCAGAGGACTCGAGACAAAGAACCTGAGAAGAGCACCCTAGGCAACCCGCAATTGAACCAGCCTGGCCCAGCAACCTGGCAGCCAACCAGGCGGACCGGCGACCAGGCGGGACAACATCACCAAGGCAAATCGCGACCGAGTAGGGGCTTCCTCCACGAAACTGAACGGAAGCGCGCGAGAACGGAACTCCAGCAGTATGGTAGGCTCCCGCGGCTGGAGCTGGAGATGGCGGCCGGCAACCCCTCTGGTGTCGGGGAAGACAAGGCGGTGAAACCCACCTTCAGCCCGTCAACCACAGAAACCGAGAGAGGTGAAAAAGCGGCCCTCAACCGCAACTCGGCCAAGGCCGGACTGGTGGCCACAGGGGGTGACCCACCGGAAAAAAGGGGGCGGCGGCGGTAGTGAAATTAGGGTTCCTAACCTTTTTTATCGAGAGAGAAAATGGGAGCTTTTTTTACAGAGAGGTATACATTTGTACTTTCGTAGGTAGTCTCTAGGGATAAACTACCTCTTTAACATGATAATCTTGACCTGATTAACTTTCGTGAATATATATCATCACCATAATAATCGTTCGAAGAGAATTAATAATAACATATTATTTATAACACTACAAGAAAATGATGAAATTCTAACGGAAACTATATTCCAATAGAATTCCAACGACAATTCCAATGGATATTTCAATGCTATTATTTCCGTTGAAATAATTCCAATGAAAATTTCAACACAAATATTCCGTTGGAATGAGTTTCTTACTGGACATTACGTTGGATGTTGACGATTCCAACGGTGGTGGAAATAAAAATTCCAACGGAAATTGCATATTCCAACTGAAATTCCTGAAACATAGCCGTTGGAATCATCAAATTCCTTCTAAAATTTCAATAAAAAATACATTCTAACGGAATATTTTCGTTAGAATCAATTCAACGAAAGTTATACCATTGGAATATCCGTTGGAATATATTATTATAGAATTTTCCGTTTGAATATAACAATTTTTTTGTAGCGTAACGTACCACTCGAGCTACTAATCAGAATCTGTAATCACCACCATCACTTGATGTCTAAACGCTCAAACAATTATTCTTCTAAATGTTATAACAACCTCATCAACTTTTCGTTTGACCGTTTGTAATAATTAAAAAAATGTAAATTCGTTCCTTTCAACTATGGGTTGGCTAAAAATGTGACAGATAAACGAACTTTAAAGTGGATTATTCTTTTAAACTTTAAAAAAAAATAAAAATAAAAGAGTTTTGAAAAGATATCCAAAAGTTGTTTTATGTAACAATATTCATAATGGTTTGAGTCCACTCTTGATTAGTTTTATTAAATAACTTTATGGGCGCATATTGAGTCTAAAGCTCATATTTCAAAATGAACTCATGTGCAAAACATGATTTTTCATTCAGATATAATCTTATTAACTTGGAATGTTCAGAATTTTTTTACACACATTGTCTAAAGTCCACGTGGCTCTTAATACTTTTACAATTAATTCAGGATATATGTTGCAAGTAACATGGAATGATGTCGTATTATCCGTATCTAAGTCCTGGCTGTGAACACATTATATTGTAAAGAAGAGATTGTGAGTGGAAATGAATAATCGCTTTCAAACTCAAAATTCAAAGAGAGAATGAATTTCAGGAAAGCAAAGCAGCTCGTTGTTTTGTCTCTAAAAAGCTAAACGTGAATGAGCTTTGCCCTTTGGGGTTGTCCGTCGTCAGATATTCCAATTATCAAACACTTTCACATCTCTCTTTCAACGTCAAAATGGACAAAATATCAACAAACGCGCCTTTGAACAATTCTTTCATATCCCCCAATATATAATTTGAAATAAACAAAGCTATTTCTTTAAATTGCAGTACAAATGAATGAGAATGTAAAACGAGTCAAGCCAAACGGGTTTTAAAAATATTTGGCTAAGCATGGGAAGGTTTGAACTAAATGTAATCCATCTAACAAGCTAAATTACTATTATACGTATTATTCACATAGATTTTTAAATATATGATAAAGTTTTACCAAAACAATAATTTTATTGAACTACATTGTATTCAAACCGAATTTCTGAATAAAAATTTTAAAATGACACATATTTTAAAATGAATATAATATAATTTATTATCAGTTTGTGTACCATATGGGTTGCATATACTAAGTTTAAATAGACATGTTTCATGTAATTTTGTAAATTTTAAATTTCATATAACATTTTAAATAAATTAATATAGGTAGTTTGTATTACATATGGTTCCATAATTTTAATTTATAAATATTATTTAATAAACATTTCTAATTTATAAATTATTAATGAATATCTCTTACCGTGCATTGCACGGGATTCGTACTAGTACTAATAAAACAAAAGAAATAAATAATTAAATCAATCATGCTAGACGATTATGCTTGTTCAAAAAGTTAACGTAAATTTAGAGATGTTAAACGGGCTAGCCCTAGCGGGCTTCGGGTTAAACGTTCCGGGCCTAAAAAGCCCGGATTTAAACGGGCTACCAAAAAAAGGACCTAACCCTAACCCTAGCGGGCTTCGAGCTAAACGGGCTATGCGGGCTATGGCTATAATAATAATAATAATAATAATAATAATAATAATAATAATATATAAAAAATAAAAAGAGTAAAAAATATATAAAAAAAATAACAATGGCTAGTTAAAAATTATTTTCAACGGCTATTTAGTATTTACCGTCTATCACTTTGTTTCATGTATTTTTTATTAGTCGTTCTGATTGGCTTAAATATTTTGGTATGAATACAATAACAATATTGTTAATAATTATATTTCAAAATCATAATAATTCATTACAACTCGTACTTACATGTGAAGTGGAATATCAAAATTGTAATATACAAGGAATTTAAGAACATATTACTTACTTGATGCAAACATGTACACCGCCCAATCCTAGTTAAACGGGTCAGTCCTAGCGGGTTCCGGACTAGCCCGTTCGGGCTAAACGGTTCGAGCCTAAAAAGCCCTAATTTAAACGGACTACTAATAAAAGAATCTAACCCTTTTTTTTCGGGCTAAACGGGCCGGCCCATCGAACCAAAGACCATTTAACATCTCTGAAGCTAATCTCTTCTCCATCACTATTTTGTTTCAATGCCAAGAGTTCTTTTTATTAGTTTTTCAATTTATTTGAATGGAGCATAAATCTATTACTTGGCCATTATACACGTGTACTTATATTTATTTATACTATTAATAATTAATTAGAAACAATTATGAAGTCCCGAGGGTCCGCCAGTCCCCTTTGGCTGCACCAAAAATAAAAAGAGACGACTCTCTTGCCATTGTATTAATGACTGAGGACGAAAACGACGCTGTACTGTGTCGCTTAGCTTCAAGTTTCAAAACCACCAAGCATCCGACATGGGACCCACATAGGGGCACACGTGGACGACCCCGGTTCGAATACTGTGCCCGGTTTAGACTCCTACCTCTTCTGAACTTAAAAAGAGGAAAAGAGAAAAAGAGCTCACTAAACTAAACACAAATACTAAATTTAATTGGTAGTTGAAATTCATTGACCGCAGGAGCTATTACTTAATTTAAATTTACTAAAAGTAGAGGTTCATTTGCACAATTAATTTAAACAACAAGATTATTTTGATAGTACGTAATCTTGAGGAGAGGAATATAGAAATTAGAAACACAAAGCATTCAATTTGCAAATTGTACTTCTTTTTTGTTAAAAAATTTCATGCGTACAGAAGAAAATCTGAAAATGTAATTTTTTTTACCTCAAAAGTACTTTATTGTTTTGCTAAACAACAAAGTTTGGTGAACAAAAGTATAAAGATGGAAAAGAATAAAATTTGCATCCAACAATTAACAAATAGTAGACTTGTTAAATAAAAGGAACGGTTTATAAGCTCGGCTAACGAGCCAAAATTATTTAAAATATTTAATTAATGAGTTGAGCTTAGTAACATTTAGAATTTTTTGTGTAATTGTTTTTAAGTTCAACTTTACTAAACTCGTTTACAGTTGTGCATGTCAAACTACACAATCACATAGCAAACATAAATGAGCAAAATGTTACTATTGTATTATTATAATATTTCTCATTTGAATTCATCCACAGGTAAGTTATATACTACATTTGTACATTACTACTAAAATAAAAATTAGCATCAAAACCGTGTTTAACTTTCCCAATTTCCTAAACCAAAGTTTTTATCCAATTTGAGACAATAAAGCAAACCCGAGGCCCGAAAAACATGAAAAAAAAAGGAAAAAGAAAAAATAAAAAAACACAAAAGCCGAAAGAATCTCGATGTTTGCCAAATTGCTGGTTCAGGCTATGATGACGACGACGACCGGTCCACCGCTTCAGCCAATTTTCCGATCCTCTCCGCCAGCTCCGGTGACAACTTTATCGCCGGCTTCTTCACCTTCTCCCGCCGGAAATCGAACCCCAAAGCATCCGACACCTCGTCGGAGCTCCACCCGGCCTTCCGCAGAACATCCGAGAACCGGTCCGCTTTCAGCAGCAGGGCATCCATCACCGCCTGATTGTCGAGCATCACCATCTCGCCGTCGAAGAAGCCCGACGCCGGCACGCCCACGATCTCGGACACGTCGGACTCCGCCCACCCGCCTTCTCTCAGAACCGACCCGATCCGGCTCACGTACCCGTCGACCCACTCGGGCGCCTCGGATCTCGGCATCTCTATGTACCTGTCCGGCGATGAGGAGGACGAGGACGACGAATTCGAGCTCCTCCGCCGCCGATCCACGGCGGCGTCGCTCCAGAACTCCACCCACCGCGGCGTGCGCCCACCGGAAAGCGCGTCGAGACTCCTCCGGGAGAAATTGGTCGACGATCCGGCCGATTTCTCAGTCATCGACCGCTGTTTGGAGAGGATGTTCGGGCCGGCGGTTTGGTGGAAAACGGATTCCCGGTCGAAGAAATCCGACAGATCGAAGCCGCAGCAGAAAATCCGGCTCTCGTCGACGAAGAAGACAGGGTTTCCGGCGAGGCAAGGGTTGCAGGGGATGTAGCAGTGGTTGAAAACGGGTATCAGAAGCGGGGCCCGTTTCAGGGCGTTTCGGGCTATTTTCATGGCTTTTTCCGGGTCGGACGGCCTCGGGCCCCATGATTTTGACCAGAGTGCGTTTCGGGCTATGTGGAAGGAGATGGAAGCGATGGGGAGGTCGATGGAGGCCCGGAGGTGGAGTCTGGCCGGGCCGGAGGACCGCCAGTCGGGGAAGCCGGCTCCCAGGGGCAGGCCGGCCGAGAGGACGGCCCGAAGGTCCGGCGGGAAGGCGAAGCCGAACTCGGCCTCGGCCACGGCGAACTCCGGTTCCGTCAGGCCGGGCCGGACCGGGACGCCGGAGTCCTTGAGGTGGGCGATTACCTTGTCCGCGAGGGGGGTGAAGGAGAAGAGGCTGTTGCGAGGGGGAAGGGGCGTGGAGGGGGCCGACGCGGCGGCGCGAGCAGAGAGGCGGCGGAGGCCGGCCATATGGGCCGGGTTCAGACCGGCCATCCTCCGGTCCACGTCAACCATTATAGACTGCAAATCCAAAAGGGGGAGAGAACCAAAAAAAAAAAGCGTGCTTTTGAATTTGTGATCCTGCACGAGCTTTATTCTTTCTCCAGGTAGAAAAAAATGGGGATCTTATCTGTGTGTAGGTTTTTTTGTCTATTATCCTTTTCCCTGTGCGTGTGTATTTTTAAGAGAGAGCTTTAGAGAGTGAGAGAGTTTGGAAAAGTAGAGAGATGGAGTGGAGCTGACAGTGAAGTGCAAATGGGGGAAAGAGAAAACAGAAAAGCAGAGGATTTATAGCAGATTGTGGAGGTGGGGCCCATTTCGAGATTATGATGAATGGGATTAAAGTTAATTAACAAATAGTTTGTAAATAAAGTACTAGTAGTAGTAGTTTTCTTGGATTGGGGTTGTGCTTTTCAATTATTTTATTTTATTTTTATTTTTGATCGGTTTTCAATTGTTTTTGGACAAAGTTCTTGCATCATGCATCACAGCCTGAGTCACTTTTGGAGGGTCCACCATTCTTATTTAAAAAAATATATACTATTAAATATCGAGTTTTTTGTTTTGTTATTTTACTAGAAATTATATACATATTTATAAAAAAAAAAAAAATATGTTGGGCTAATAAGGAATTTGGTGAAGTCATAATAGGGACATATAAAATATTCTTATTCAAACTTAATGAGGAGATTTGTTGCACGGCTTAATGTGATAATTTTCTCTAATCAGAGCAACAAAATCAGTTATTTAAAAGGATTGATTAGTTTTTGTGTTGTTACTCTTTTGCGAAGAGTTTAGAGGGTTGTCGTCTTGCCTGCTAAGAGCCAGCACCAAACAGATCTCTCATCTAATGCATTTTTATTGATCATCTGTCACATGTACAAAAATATTATTTACATGTAACTTTCATTTGATGAGTTAAAAGTTAAGACATAATGTTTATTTAATCTTGATTTTCTTCTTAAATTGTAGATATCACATTCAATTATCTTCATATGCTACACTGTATTGTACTGACTAAATACAAGTTAATCTTGATTTTCTTCTTATGTAGATCTCATATTCAATTATCTTGATATGCTGCCTATATTGTATTGTATAGAGTATATATATACAAATGTTACAGAAATATTATTATTAGACAATTATACTTTTTCAACAAATATACAACTTTTCAAATTGAAGTTTATATTCTAAAAAATAATATACTTATACTTTTTCAACAGATATGTAAATTTTCAAATTGAATCGTTATGCTCGAAAATATAATATAGACAATTAAACAATATTCTATGTAATAAGTAAGTATTTTGTTATAGAAGTATGATAAATATATCCTTAATGTTATCAATCGGGTATCAAAATTACACGGGAATCCTACGAACTGATATGTATTTTTCAGTTCTTACAAATAATCTAAAAAAATAGAAAATTACAATTGAACTGAAAATTAATTAAAAATTAAAACGGAAAGATTAAAGCCGAGGCGAGTAAAACTCTTTCCGCAAGAAGAATACGCCCCGTGTGGCTGCTAACGGTTCAGGCGTAACTTCCCCAAAGATACAACGGTAAACGTCTCTAAATCTGTAGCACACCAGATTTACGAGCTCCGGCGAACTGGATCGAAGTCGAGAATTGAGCACTTAAAATTAGAAATAAAATTATCTATATGATAATTTTTCTATATTTTTTTTTTCACACTATATATATATTTTTTTTTCTTTCCTCACTTTTCTTTCTTTCTTCTTTTCCCTTCACTTCTCTTCTTTCCTTCTCTTATTTGGTGCATTTTTTTTCCTTCATCTCATCACCATATTTATAGATGAAGATTTTGAATGATGGTTGAGAAATAATCCAATTGGTTTGGAATTGTTTGGAAAATTTGTATTTTGGTTGGAAAATGTAAGAAATGGTTTGGGAAATTGAGAAAAGAAAACAAAATCTTACACTCATTTGACTAACACTTAATGCTTAATTAGTTGTCTTCAATAAAAATTAGTGCAAATATTATGCTAACAAATGGAGTTACAAAAAGGATGTGCATTGACTTCTGTAGTGTAGGAAAATGCAGCGTTAATTTAGGCTATTTTTTGTAGACAAATAAGCTAGCTTATAAGTTCCCTGTTTTTAAATAAACTCCATTTGATAGGACGAACTTTTTTAAAAAGCCCGACCTTATTTGATAAGCTTCTTTGGGTAGCTTTTTAAATAAACTCGTTGAAATTTTTATTTCAGCTAGCTCAGCTAATTTTACCAAATTATAAGTCATAAGTTATAAGCTATAAGCTGAAAAAATACTGATAAACTATAAGCTAGCTTATCACCTATTAGCTAGTTTTACCAAACATAGTCTTACCATTTCTCATCATTTTGGATAAGAATTATGTTCAAATGATATGATACTTGCCGTTAGAAGATTTCAATTAAATTGAAGGAACACTGTTCTTTTCTTTGGCTAAGTTTAAACATGCAACACTAATTTCACTTATTTCACCAGGATAAAAATTAAAGAAGTCTAAGAAACTTTTTAATTTTGAATGAGCAAGAAGAAGAAAAAGGGGTTTTTTTTTAGCAAAAGAATGAGAATCTTTCACATATTGTACTTCTCGCAACCTTGTCTAAAAGAATAGCTTTGAAAATATATAGCAATGATGTTGGACTCACTAATGGAATTAATATATTTTTTTAATTTAATTTTTTATACCTAAATATCTTGGGTACACAAGTTTATTTATAGATTGATGTAATGACATATATCCAAGTGTAATTGTTTTAATATAAAATACCATTGNCTAGGGGTGAGCAACGGTGTGGGTTCGGTGAAAAAACGCACCGAATCGCAAAAGTTCAAAAACCGAATCTAGCAAAAAATAACCGAACCACATCACAACTTAGAAAAAATTGAACCGAAATCAAATCAATTTTTTTTACACTAAAACAACCAAATTGAACCGCAACAAAATGCACGGTTCGACTCGATTTTTGATTCTATCGCAGTTTTTTTATACATTTTATTCAATTTGATGCGATTCAGTGCAAAACCGCACTGAACCGAACAAAATCGAAAACCGAACTTATGAATATTTATAACTGCACCGCACCATATAGGAAAAAACCGAACTGGATTTTTTTGACATTAAAAAAACCGAACAGAACCGAACTGAATTGCACGATTTGGCTCAATTTTTCGGCTTCGGCTCAGTTTTGCTCACTCCTATGGATGGGTATCAATAAAGAGCATGATCTAGTGGCAGTAATTGGATAATAAAGAATCTTGAGCTGACTAGGAGGTAGATGGAATGTGAACCGTCCAGGGTATTTTGGACACTTCAGGTAAACCGACCGGGGCATTTTGGGTACTTCAAGCATGCAGTTCCCTCTATATAAAGGGGATGGGGTAACCCTAAACACAACCTCTACTCATTCTATACACTTTCCATCTTTCTGCTGCTGCTGCTGCTGCTGCTCTCTGAGAGAAGCCCTCTCCCCCACATTCTATGCATTTCTACATGCATCACAGCTCTACATCACAGAGCTTCACGATTTAAAGGCGGTTCAAACAGATCGGAGCTCACAACAACCGGTTTACTCCAGATCTGGAAGTAGACCCATCACCTATATATATATGTAGGTATCAATAATTTAATATATATTCACAACAACTAGGCTATGCTAACTGAAAATTGGAGTCACATTATATAAACTTTTCAACAAAACAGTGAAATGTATTAATAGCACCTCTAAAGGAAAAAAGTCCATGGATGCATTTCAAACTTTCACATGGCAATTTCCAGAAATTAATCACCTACAATTCACATGGCTCTCGAGAATTGATCAGTGTACAAATTTGTCAGTTTTGTATGTGTTCTGTTTGTTTGTTTCTTTTTCCTAATAAAAGAGAAATTATTTAAGATATTATGAAATGTATTTGTTTACGCTGGCCCGTGAAATATTATAGTAGTTTAAAAGTTTAATTGCAAGAAAAACAACAAGTTTAATATTTTCGAAATTACAAATTTAATGTTGAGATTAAAGACTTGCACCCGTGCATGGAAGTTGGACGGTGACGAAAAGAGTAAAATTGGTTGGCCAAAAAATTGTTCATCAAGGTAATATATGTCTTTTAACCCAATATTTCGAAATGCAACCTACTTAAAAGACCGTAAATTTATGTACAATTTCAACAAAAAATAAAAAAATCAAAATAATAGAAAAATTGTGATAAAAATTTATTTATAAGCACGTGGCACAAACAATGACAAACACATAGTTCCTAAACTAGAGTGTTCATTTCTAATAATTTAGGGAGAAGTAATTGTACCTGTAATTTTGAAACAATTGACTTTGGGACATGTGGATGTGACCTTGATATTCGTGCCGTTTCTGTACAAAATATATGGTGATTAGGTTTTTAACATTTTTGTACATCGAATTATAGAAAATATAAAGTAATTTTTGCCATAGAGCTAATTAGTATGGTGATTAGGTTTTTAACAACCCTCATTTAGCCGGTGAACCTACTTAGTCAAGTAGGTTTTTATTTCCCTTAACTTCCTATTTCAAATTTACAAATAATAAATTAATAATTATCTAGTAATTATAAATAGGTATAAACTTGTGTGTAAGGGCATATATATTATTCAACAATATTTTCATGTGTGCATGCACATTTAGACCTAAGCAGGGGAGAAGAAAAAATAAAATAAAATAGACGGGTTGGATTTATAATTTGTGGGATCGATACATACACAAATACATTAATTTCACATATGGTCTTGACAAATAAATCCAGCACATTACTAGATGTGAAAGGTGGTCCAATAATAGAAAATAAATAAATAAATAAATCCTTGCAGGTATGTAACGTTCGATTCAATTAATGCAATCCAATTAGCTGAATCTGAATAGTTCATCCATCCAAACACCAAATACATAAATAAATAAATGATATGACATAACTATTAAACAAGTTTGACTCATACATTCGTAACATAAATATATACGTATATTATAGAATGTCACACATTTATTTATGTTCTTCTATAAAGTATAACATTAATGTATATTTTAATTTTAAAGTATACATATTTGTTAAAAAGAAGTACTTTTTGACTTAACCATTAGGTCTGACTAGACATGGCCACAGGCCCACATGTTCAGCCCAAACTGTCCGTAACCAGCCCTTGGTCAATTGGCCTTAAACCGAGCCCATAGTTTGACTGGGCGAGTTCTGAGCCGCAAATAACCGTCTGGCCAGTTTCGAATTAGAACTGAAATCGACGGTTCGGTTTAATTTTTTAAAATATCCTTTTAATGAATTGGGCCAGTCTAGAACCGACAGTTCACCAAACCAGCTCGTATATATTTCCGAGCCGGTTTAGGCCTTCAAATCTGCGGCTCGAAACTGCCATTTGGCCATGTCTAGGTCTGACTAATACCAATCTTATTAATAAATAAGAGAGAGAGAGAGAGTATTTCAATAACAATTTCAAATTAGAGACAAGAACCTCATGAATCAAAATTACTTGAAATAAGATGAAAGAAAATTGGACAAAGGATTAGATTTTGTAGGGCTGTGAGGTGATCAAAGGGACCTATCAGCATGGCAACAAACTCACATAATGTCTCCTCCAAGTAACAAAAGTCAATGAGATGTCAACCATCGAATATAGAAGAAAACAAACGGCACCACAACATGCAGGGAAATGGACTAGCTACAAAATTGAAATTCAAACTCAAATACTTGTATGCATATAAATTGTCTTTCATATTCTGGCCACATGAGATTAAACATTAATTTAAATTCCAAAACGACACTAAATAAAGAGGATATCAAGGCAGAAGTTGCTAAACGACGAATATTTTCTCCAATTTTTAGGCCAAATAAGATTAAAAATTAGTTTACATTCAAAAACCTTACGAATTTACGATGACAACGAGTCCTATCAGAGAGAAATTTTGCGAAATGCACGTTACATAAGACGGTTTTCTTGCCCTAGGAGCCACCGGACATGGTGGGACTTCATGTCTAAACCACCACAACTAACCGAGAGAAAGCGGTGATGGGCACCAATCACTTTCTTGTCCATTTCCCCCCACATTACACATGTTCCCTTAAACCCTCATGAGTCATGTCAAGTTATGATCAATCCCAATCAAAGATGGTGATTTTTCAGTTTGATATGCATGTTTTCACATTAAATTAGGTTAGGTGAGACTCAATATTTGACAAAATACATGCACATAAACAACTATTTAAAAAAACAATAGAAAAGAAAAGAAGCTTATGTGAATGGAGGAATTATCTATTTATATATATGGTTGGAACAAACATATATGTTAGAATATATTCGTGCACCAAATTGACAACCTTGCATGTGTTTGTTATTTTGGTAGATTGTTGCTTTGTTTGCTCTTTTACACCCTTTTTCTCGGTGAAGACAAATTAGTCGGTAGATTTATCTGGCGAGTTTTATCCTAAATCATAAATATTGTTCTCACGAGGATTTTAAACGTTCGACTATATCTAATCATACATGAGTACGTGTATATGTATATATGTAATCAGACGGTTAAAACACCCGTGAGGTCAGTACCACATAACTGACCTCAAATCTATGCATTTGTACCACACAACCACCTAAAAAATTTAAAACCTATTTTTGGCATGATTTTTGCTAGTTTGTTGGCTTGGACCATTTGTACTTCGTAGTAGATATATAATGAGTAGTGGTGGTACCATAATAATGGAGTACGGTACTTCGAGATTTCCATAATATTTGCTTAATAATATGAATATTTTATTAAATTGGTTGGGAGTATTTTAATTTGTAGAGTGTAGATAAGCATAATATTAATTAGCTCGATTAGTTGGGGGCATTTATGTAGGGTTAAGTATTATAGAGTAGAGGCAGGCCTTATCTACATTATTTCTGCATTTTATATTAATTAGGTAAAATAAATTATAAGCGCTTAAGCTATTTTTTGTCACTTTTTTCTCTATTATACATATATTTCATTAGTTTTTGCTCTATATTTAATTTCTATGTGTACGTCGTTTATATACACAGCTTGTTTGATAAGAACTATATTTGGGATATTCTTTTATATATCATTCATGTATACAAGCTGTTGCAAATTTGTCCACATGCATCAAAAATCTTAATTATTCTAAATTTTTGCATCTGTATATACGACCAAGGATTTGTTTGGTAAAATAGATTTTTGGGACTAAATTTTGAGGTCAATTAGAAATTTGGAATTTGATCAGAATTTCTAATTTAATTATTTGGTAAGTAATTAACAATTCAAAGTAGTTGAAAAGGCATCATATATAATAATTTATTTCAATAGAAGATTGTAAAATTAATTTTTTGTATATCAAATAGCGTTATATATTACCAAACATTTTAAATAATCAGATAATTCAATAAATTAATCAAAATTGCTAATTAAATCAATTATCCGCTATTAATTAATTCAAATATATATATCGGTTATATCCCGATTCAAATAATCGCTTGTTCAACCGTGCATCATTAAAAAAAGTATAATAATATTAAATAATAATAATAATAATGAGAATAATAATAATAATAATAATAATAATAATAATAATAATAATAATAATAATAATAATAATAATAATTTCCGCCATAATTAACCAATGACATCGACATCATCACGAGAAATCAAGAATACTAAATTCAAATTTGAATGGCTCTGTGATTTTTTTTTCTTTTTTCATTTACTACCTTTACCTGACGGCCAATGAATGTTATTTTAAAAACAATCGTGTGATGGTGATTATAAAGATTCTGGCAACTAGCTAGATGGTGTCTTTCCATTTCTTATTTAAATTGCATGTACAGTAATAAAATAAATCATATTATAAACTTATTATTAATTAATTCTTGTGAGATTCACACCACCCCATGTGCTGTATAAATGTTCTAATAATTAAAAATTGATCCATAAATTAATTCCCTAGTCTAGTAGGAATAATGAGTCGTTAAAGCCTAACTATCCAAAGCTGGTTTCTGAAAAGAAGGATCACGGCCCATTAAGCATTCTTTTATTCTCACGCAAAGATAAAAGATTTTTATAATAATTATTTTGTTATTATAGTTAAAAAAAAGTAATCATAGATTAAATAATCTTTTGTCGAAAGGAATGCACCAAAGCATCGTTGATGTGATTGTAAAGTGAAATTAAAAAAAAAAAAAAAAGATGGTGCTTTTTACCATATATTATTGTACACGCTCCCGGAAAATACATGATAAACATAGAATTGTGTCCAATGATGGTGATCTTATATAAAATGGGATGAAATTATTTGTGACAGAAACTGGGAAAAAACATGGTGCAGTAAGTTCATATGAAACTCAACTGAGGTTCTATCCCAAAATCATGAAAAGCCCATTAGTCATATGAAACAAAGATATATAGTCTCACGCTAAAATGACATGTTGGTAGAATACAATATTAAAAAAATACGATATTTCATATTATAAATATGCATTTTGTACAAAAAAAAAAAATGAATTTCTAGCAGTTACATAGTTTGACAAAAATATTTGTATAAGCTATCAAACTCAGAATCATTTGAGATTAGTTGATTTATGAGTTATGACGTTGGGCAAATAACTTCAAGGGCATAATTAGAACCATAGTTCAAAATCCATATTCCTATATAAGCTTCAAATAGCTCCATAGCTATAGCCATTCATTATCATCATGATCATGTAAAAACTATTTTGAAGTTATACTGCAAAGCCCTAGCAATGTTTTCTAATTAATTATAAATAAAATTCACTAAAATAAAATTGAACACTTTGAAGTTTATTTTCCTCGTGTCTTGTAGCAGCAGGCCCTCCTATTGTGAAAGTGTTGAATCGCATTAATACTTATGGACGTCAAAAGATCCAAGAAATTGGATTTAATTCATTATAATGGAAACAAATAGGTTGAGCTATGATATAAAGGTTGAGAATAGAGTTTCAAGAAGGAAAGGAAAAGTGGGAATCTAAATAAAATGGACGGTAGAGATTTTGAGTGTGACTATATGGGTAGGTCCCAAGATGCATGCGTGCGTGATTGATATGAAATAAAGGTCGGTTTTATTAGGTCTCTAGATTAGGGCTTATAGAATGTATTTTCTGTATCTTACCTATTTTTTTTTCTAAGAAAAAAAAACGGAAAAAAAAAGTAGAAATAAAATAAACGGTGGTATTACATTAAAATACCCAATGGCTAACTATACAATCATACTCTTTCAATAATTAGATATAGTTACATGTTTCAATATTATATTTTAAATAAACTATAAATAAAATCATATTTTTTGTTATATATAATAATCAAATATTTTTTTACAAGAAAATATAGTTGTCTAAATGAGTAAACGTTAGTGAGGTGTTATCATTTGTGTAGAATAAAACAAAAAGGTGACCTAACCCGTGCAACTGCACGAGATGTGAAAGGCTAAAAGCCATATGAATGGTCCAAAATTTGAGGTGGTTCGTTGCTTTCTGTTTTGAGTTAATTAGATGGGACAAATTCAGTTTATGATGAAAAGTTTTAGCTACTTATTGCTCTCATTGTGTATGTTGTAATTGTTTCACACACTTGCCCGAAAAGGCTTGGATACCTTTCTGCAATTCCTAAATATCAATTTTTTCTTTCGGTTTAAGATTATGTAAAGCTAATTAGGCAGGACGTGTTGAGATGAAATCGACAACTTAGAATATTTTTGTGAAAAAGAAATTATGTGGCTTGTGAAAAGCAACAATCCACTAAAAACAAGCATAGTCTTGAAATATTCTAAACTTAACAAAGACAACAAGCAAATTTATGGCAAAACAATGAGCACCGTTTCGACACCTTAGCAAACACCAACATGAATGATATATTCTAATATATTTAGAACTTTTGGAAATGAATAAATACATTGCTCATGTTCCAGAAATATTTGAACTTTTAAACTCACCGCACTTGAAATCGTCAACGGATTTTAATCCACCACCAATAGTCATAATATATCTCAAACTATCTGCTGCTTAATCTACAATATAATGATTTATTCCTCCCAAAATCCATGCCTGAAAATGCACTTAAATAATAAACACATTTGTGTATCAACAAAAATTAAGAATGGTCAGTCTTGCGCAATGTACACACATCATCTAAGAGCATTAATAATCACAGTTCGCAATCTAAAATCGGTTTTCAGAGTTCAATTCAGGCTGAACCAATCATCCATTACAACAGGCTTAATGTTTTATTAGTTATAACAAAGTCCATAGGACCTACAAGTATTTGCAAACCGACCACAGCAAAATTTCTTACTCAAAAATTCAAGGAACAAAAATCCCCATCAATATTTTATATTTAGTCATTAGATAAATAAAAGTGTTTCAAGAGTCAGTATTATTACATCAACTTCAAACATGACAACCCAAATGTGGCTAATAAACACAACATTGAACACATATAGATACCCTCAGGAAATCATACATTAAAAGGTAGTAAAATAGAGACAACGGCATAATATGCTTTTAACCTACATAACACAGCTCGAAATTCGTCTGCTACATACTCCGATAGCATGATCACTTTTTCAATACCTTGACCGTCTGGTTCCCCTGCAACTGACAAATTATTTAGGTACAATAATGGAGATACCTATGAGATACTTGACTTTATAACTTACCTTGGAGAACGCGAACGAGAATTTGAATACGATCTAGAAGGAGACCGAGACCTTCTGGAAGAACGAGAGCGTGATCTCGATCGTGAGTTATATCTTCTTGAACTCCTGCCCCTGCTTCGACTTCGGCTGCGCCTGTATCTTCTAAAACAGACAGAACATAGCCCATTCTGAATTATTTGACCAAACCAGCATATATTATTCATACCAACATCACAGTATCATTACTACAGGTATAAATTAACATTGGTGAAAGAGAAAATTGAGATGTGAGCAGATATTGCAAGTTCAATGCAAGCAGAAATGCGAAAGCCATCATTGCAAGAATCAATTGTATGAAAATGTGAAACAAAGACAATGACTCAATGACAAAATCATACCACCAACTCCAGTACCTAAACTCCAGAAATGAATGTAGTGCTTTTTAAACAGAAACAATATGTAACTAAACTCTGTTCGAATATCAAATAATATACTATAAGCTGCAAGAAACAACTGTTGCAAATTCTTTTCATACCTGGGAGAGCGGCTGTCACTTCTACTTCGGCTTCTATATCGGCTTATCCGGCTCGTTTCTGCAAGTTTTTCGAGCCTTTTGCGTTCTTGTTCTCGTTTCTTAGCCATTTCAACTGCCGTGTCCTTTTTAACTGCATAAATAGTGACACGGGACATTCTAATTCAGTAATCCATGCAGCAGAACAACTCCACAGAGCATTTGAGGGGGGAGGTTCTTGTAAACTCTTTTTTTTTTTTTACAAACAAATTACAGCCCACTTAAGAGATTCACAGCTTCACTTCAAGAACTTCAAGAAAAAGAAAAGTTATACTTTGTTTGTTTAGTTGCTTGTCCATGATCCGCTTTAGTCGTTCTTGAGGCGTTTCCTTCTTCTCCCCCTGTTGCTTGGACAGATTTCCACCGCTAGTTGCTTTGCTCAACTTTGCTAGTGCAGATGATGTGCTGTCAAAAGAACTCATGAGTCAAAAACCCATCAGGGGAAAATAACAATAAAATATATCACAAGCACTTTCATTACTTTGGCGTGGTTTTTGGCAGCTTGGTGTTTCTATCATTGTCAAGAGACACACCAGAGGCGGGGTCCACATGGAGAGCCTCAAGTATGTGACCAGACGGCCTGCATGAAAGTAGAAGCATTAGATACCTCTTTTTTAATCTGACTGGGACTGAAGCTCTCACATGATGTACAATCAGGACAACAAAAAGAGCTTCAAAAGAACTCTCCCGTCCTCTTATCCACCTCCAAAATTATTTGTAACCTAGCAGTCTATCCTTTTTATTTTTAACATAAAGTGGTGGCTTAAGCTTGCAGCACAGTTAAGACTTTTCCAATCTAGCTTTTGCAAGAATAAAAAGCTCATGTGCTCCGACCAGTTCAGTGCACCAATTTGAGATGGAGGAGATGATGGAGGAGAATAATGTCCTTCAAGCTTCAGCTCATTTCCGTCTCCAGAGCACCCGAATTCAGTAATATACTCTATTTTGGGTGCAGTTTCTTTGCCTCGACGATTATCATCACGTGAATAGCGTCTAGATTGTGAGGGAGAGTAAGATCGAGACCTCGACCTTGATCTAACCAAGCAAAAAAAAAAAAATTAAATAAAAAAAAAAAGAAAAAAAAAACATTTACCTCCTAGAGCGTGAGTAAGCCTCATAAGTAGGACTTCGCCTAGAGTCCCTGCAGACATAACAGAGAAGATTATAGAGATAAAGGTAACAGCTTTCCTTGTAATAAATCTAGAAGTGCATGTGTTTCTAGTACATAAACTAAATGTAATAAACATGTAGGAATTACCGATATGGATCACGTTGAGAAACCCTGGTTCCAGTAAACCGAGAACTTTCTCTTTCCCTCTCTCTTCCCATCTGAGAAGCTTTCCTTCTCTCTTTGCGACTCAGCTTCCTCTGAGATATCCCCAGTAGCAGGATTAGAGAAAATGCTGAATTGAGCAAAAATTAGAATAGACGTCTGACAAAACTTACAGTTGAAGGATCTCCTTTGATCATTTCTTTCTGCCTTCTTGCCTCCTCTTTAGCCTTTTTGTCCATATATACAAGCCATCCATATCTCTTCACCCCAAATTCTTTAGCAATTGACTCCATTGCTTCATCATTGCTGTCGTCACTATTGAAATCTTCTTCCTCGTCTTCATTCTCGTCGTCCTCTTCGTCGGCATCTGAATATTGAATATCTTCATGTCCATCTCCATCATATGAGAAACCAACTTGAGAATAAGACCCTTTATTTGGTGGAGGCTGAGACACATGGGGCCTATAGACATCGCAGTTGGTAATTGGTTAAAGGAAATAAATATTAGTTAAGAAAATTATCTAACAAAAAAAAGTAAAACTATATAGAAGGAGAAAGAAGTACAACTTTAGAAAAAATATAGGGAAAAATAAAAAACTAAAACAAGGATCATGAAAAATAAAATTCAAACAAATGGGTCAAATTAAAGAAGAGGAAATTAAATGTTCAAGAATCATCAACCATCCTGAAATCACATGCTTTGCAGCTAATTAATTTAAATGAGACAAATCCATGAGATTCATTCATTTGAAGATATTATTCAAACAAAAAATTATACCTGTCTGATCCAAATGCTGCAGTGATCTTAGCCTCCATCTCTAGGTTAACATGACGTAGACCCTCCTCGTCGTTAACTGCCACACATTTTGTTAGCATTTCAAAAGTAAAAAAAAAGGCATTAACTCTGTGAATGCCATTAAAGCATCCAGCTGCTGTGTAAGGAACACATTGCTACCACAGTTGACAACAGTAAAGCAAATATATGATTTTATATAAAACCAAAAAGTACCGACATCCTCTACGCCGATGCTTAATTAAATCCCGGTAACGCTCAAAATTAACAAATTCTTCTAACTCTTCCTCTTCCTCAGTTTTTTCTACGGGCCGAAAACGCCAGGTACTACTATCGCGGATAAAATCAAGAAGAGCTCGGCCGTCAAATCTGCAAGGACATTAAGCAATCAGAATATTGACAGATTTGTCATACAAAAAAGGAGCTATTTTCACTGTTCTTTGAACACGGGCAATTACCTGTCAATCAAAATATCCTGCTTTCCGTTCCAAGGTATCCTGATTACATCAAAGAAAAGTTAGCTCTATCGTTATAGGAAAATACTTGCATTGAATCTTAAGAAGCATGTGATGATCATAGTATAAATTTTGTAAAGAGACTATAACCATTGACGAGTCCTTGCTATAGACAAGCGATCGACATTTAAAAGACGAAAAACAAACTAGTCTACTTTTGGGAAATAACACATCAACGGTATATCCAGCAAATCCTTGCCACCACCAAGTACATTTTCACCGACAACATTGTAAAAAAAAAACTCTCAGCTAACAATGAGCTGAACAACTCTCTGAAGGTTGTCAAGCCCAAGCCACAAATAATAATAGTAACAATCTGATGGACTAGTAAATAGCAAAAGGTGGATTCAATTTTTACATGTATCCAACAAATTAAGGATGGGCAAAACAGAAAATCAGAATTGAATTNAAAAATGAGATGTAAATCGTACAGGCCCTGTTGATCTTCAGTGGCCTGGAAGAGTGCATCATCGCGGTGGATGCGGCAGCGAGATCCGACTGCCTGAATCGACTGCTGCGGGTCACCGCGCCGCTTGGCCAGGTACACGGCGCGCCGCTGGGCCCGCTTCCGAGCCGCATCCATCATGTCGTGAACCTTCCTCTCCGACCTCCGCGCTTCGTGCCACATGCTCCCGATAGATTCAATTCTCACCCGATTCGAGTTTCCAGGTAAGGTTTTTTCTTCTTTTTCTGTTCTTGCCGATGATGACAATTAAAAACCTAGGGCATGGAAATCACAATGAAAATTGGAATCTCAGTCTCACGAAGGGTCGATTAGCGACTTATTAGCTTTCTAATGCGATTTTCGCGAAGTCAGACTTTCGTCCATAAAAGTGTCGGAAATTGTTTTATGCCTAAAAAGTTGGATATTGAGATCATTTGAGAAAAATATTATTCTCGCCTAAAAATATTATTTTAGAGAATTAATAAACAATTGAAATTATAAGAAATACTAAATAAAAATCTCTCTGATGGGTCTACTTCTAGATCTAGAGTAAACCAATTGTTGTGAGCTCCGATCTGTTTGAACCGCCTTCAAGTCGTTGTTAGACCGCCGCAAACACCTGCAAGAACCCAATGTCGGGAGAGGTCCCGACGTCGGGCCTCCGACGCTCAAGTCAGTAAACAGAGGAGAGGAAGATGAAGCTCTGTAATGTAGAGCTGTAATACATGTAGAATTGTGTAGAATGTGGGGGAGAGAGCTGCTCTCAGAGAGCAGCAGCAGCAGAGAGATGGAAAGTGTATAGAATGAGTAGAGGTTTGGGTTTAGGGTTACCTCAGCCCTTTTATATAGAGGGAACTACCTGCTTGAAGTACCCAAAATGCCCCGGTCGGTTTACCTGAAGTGTCCAAAATACCCTGGACGGTTCGCATTCCATCCACCTCCTAGTCAGCTCAAGATTCTTTATAATCTAATTACTGCCTCTAGATCATGCTCTTGTAGTCACAGAGATGTCTAGTAGCAGAGACCTCTAGTCACGGAGACGTCTAGTAGAGAAGACGTCTAGTAGCGCAGAGGTCTAGTAGCGGAGACCTCTAGTCACGGAGACGTCTAGTAGAGAAGACGTCTAGTAGCGGAGGCCTCTAGTCACGGAGACGTCTAGTAGAGAAGACGTCTAGTAGCGGAGACCTCTAGTCACGGAGACGTCTAGTAGCGGAGAGGTCTAGTAGCGGAGACCTCTAGTCACGAAGCGGAGGTCTAGTAGTGGAGACCTCTAGTCACGGAGACATCTAGTAGAGAAGACGTCTAGTAGCGGAGAGGTCTAGTAGCGGAGACCTCTAATCACGGAGACGTCTAGTTGAGAAGACGTCTAGTAGCGGAGAGGTCTAGTAGCGGAGACCTCTAGTCATAGAGACGTCTAGTAGAGAAGACGTCTAGTAGCGGAGAGGTCTAGTAGTGGAGACCTCTAGTCACGGAGACGTCTAGTAGAGAAGACGTCTAGTAGCGGAGACCTCCATTCACAGAGATCTCTAGTAGGTCTAGTCACAGAGACCTCTAGTAGCAGATCTGAGCTTTAGCTCCTCTTGTCCAGTCGAGACGAGATGACCTCTTGCAAGTCTAGCAGGTCGAGATGACCTCTAGCAGGTCGAGATGACCTCTGGCAGGTCGAGACGAGTCTAGCAAGTCGAGATGACCTCTAGCAAGTCTAGCAGGTCGAGACGAGTCTAGCAAGTCGAGATGACCTCTGGCAAGTCTAGCAGGTCGAGATGACCTCTAGCAGGTCGAGATAACCTCTACTTATCTTCTTAGAGCAGCTCGACCTTCTCATACTCAGTCACAGAGAGCATGTCTACTTCTCATACTCAGTCACAGAGACCTTCAAGTCTCGTCTAGACCTCCTCAGGTCGCTCTTCTTCGGCTTCACTTGGACCTCTTCGTACTTGGCTCCGGTTCACAAGTATGGCTATATCACCCTCCTTAATATAATTTCAAAACGTGTTGAGCCTAAATGGTTGGCTCGTACGTTTCGGAAGCTTACTTGGCAACATTTCCTTAATATAATTTCAAAACATGTTGAGCCTGAATGGCTGGCTCGCACGCTTCTTAAGCTTATTTGGAAATAAATTATATTTATCTTTATAACAATAATAATTTCTTTTAATATTAATTAAAAATAAAATTATTTATCAATTAATATATTTATAAACAAAAGGTGGTATTTTCTATTTTTGGCACTTTTATACGACAACATGTGTTTTTTCTATTATTTTATGTTTTATATTTTTTTTTCAAACAACCCATGTAGTACACTGGTGTCGTACTAGTATAATAATTAAAAGTAATGAAATATAATTATAATAAAATATTAATTAATAGTTATTGATGAGGTAAAAAAATATTTTATTAATATATGCTTCAGAAAAAATAAATCATGCCAAGTTAATTTACCCCATGTTAAATTTATGTCAACTAGTAACTCGCGCGACGCACGGGCAATAAAGATTAATCGTGCATCTGGTTGCAGTTGAGATGAAAATGTGTTTTTCCTGGTTGATGTGCACTAGAGACAATGTCAATCTTTTATAATCAACCACAGATGCTCGTACTTGAATGGTTGATTATTTTTATTTTTTAGATTTGCATATATATTATATTCGCACGCTCTATCTACAATGTGAAAATAAATATGATTAGAAAATATTAATATCTATATAAATATAATTAAACAATGCGTGCAAATTTCTTACTTCATCATGTTCAATAGTTCCATTAATGTTCGCATTTCAATTTTGCTCCATACAAGATTTGAAAAGTTTAATAGCAGTATTGATATTTCTCATGCGACATTGGATCAATTTTTGTGGACGACCTGGCCCATAAGGTCAAGGTTCGAACCAAATATGCACTGAAAGACATCTTGGGTCGGCTTTTGGCTTCGGGGACAATGGTTAACTGGGCTCTCGAGCTTGGTGAATACAATGTGGATTTCGAGGTCAGGAGAGCTATTACGACTCTTGCTTTAGTTGATTATATACAAGAGTGCACGACGGATGTTGAGGTCAAAAAATAGATGGTCTACATCAATGGTTCTTCGGCAGTAGACGGAGTAGGGCTGGGCATGTTGGTCGTGACACCTGAATAGGATAACCTTGAATTTGTTGTCAAACTGTCATTTAAGGTACCAAACAATAAGGCCGAGTGTGAAGCTCTTATTAAGGGAATTCGGCTTGTCCTAGAGGAGGGAGCTCGCCAAGTAATCCTCCATTCAGATTCGCAACTTGTGGTCGAACATGTTAGAGGGGAGTACGAAGTAAAAGCAGACTGCAGAGGTATGTCGTCGAGGTCCAGTCGATGCTAAAAGGGTTCGCAACCTGGAAGTTAGTCCAGATACCACGTGGCGAAAATGGTCGAGTTGACTTTCTTTCTAAGATGGTTGTGTCTTTGGTGGACTGCCGATTCAGGTCGGTAAGATTGCTTGATATAACCACAAGTACCTTAGGCCATGTTGTAGAGGTTGAGAAACAAAAAGACTAGAGGTCATCCTTAGTCAGATGGCTGCAAAACTCGACCGTTTGAAAAGACATCAGAGGCGATCCCGCGGGTAGAAGAGCCATGAGGCTTGTTCTGCAAAATGAAGTATTGTACAAACAGACGTATGTTGGGCCACACCTACGATGCATTTCCAACCTTGAACAAGCTTTAGTAGCTCGTTAGAAAGTGGGCTAGATGATATAGCAGTCTAGAGTAGATCGTGTAGACCGTTAAAGTCTTAGCTCGGCATTGGTCGGTGGTGGGCCGGATACATGAAAATTAGCTCAAATATCAGGTGAGCTGCTGAGAGATCAACCTCAGGGCACTGGAGTTCGGCTCGCATGATCTATAGGCCCATTAAGTTGGCAGTGAGCATCAGTCCGACCTCGAGGGGTTTAAGGTCGTGACGTCGGGAGCATATAGCTTGGTTGTGGATAATTGTGGAGAGCTCATACCAGTTAGTGTTTAGTTTGATTGCTCAAGAACCTAGCTAATTTGGAGGTTGGGAGAACAAGAGAACGTGTAGCTCTGGTATCGGGAGGCCTCCGAGCATGGCTACAGAAGAGACCTCATCACTAGTAGGTCGAAAAATGTTGGACTCAGGTTGACGACCTTGACATACTTGGGACAGGTCGGCTCAGAGGCCAGGATTACGACCTCGAAACCTTAGGACGGTTGATATTCTCGAGTATCCTTAGGTCAAGTGGCAACCTCGGGACCCTTAGGTTTAATGACGACCTCTAGCTCCATTGAAAGAATAACTTCTGATGTAGCACAGCGTACGAACAGAAAATAAGAGAAGATATTTTTTCTCAAATACATAATTTTTTATTCAACCGCAACTCGTACACCAAAAGAGGATGAATCATTAAATAACACTCATCAAAGCCTTAGATTACTTACTTTTCCAACAAGACAATTGTTCTAATAAAGTAATAAAATAAATAAGTTACTTAATGAATCTGAAATACCATTAATAATAATTAAACAAAGAAAATAAAATAATTAACTAAATCAATGATGCTAGATGATATCTCGTCCCTATCATTCTCCCCCTCTCAAAAAGGATTCGTCCTTGAATCCGACACATTCTTGTCTCCCACCAACGAGACCACATCTTTGCTCGGCTATCGCGAGTGAAAGTACGCTAAGACAAAAAAGACTCCTATCCTCTAGTGGGCTTCACGCTCGTCTGTCGCAAAAGTTTGCTAGATGTCGCAACCCAACTGAACTAACTATGAGGCTCTGTGAAACTTGCCCAAGACCATCTATTATGTTCACCTTTCTTAGCCAAACCTTGTCCATCATAACCAAACTTTATGCCCCACATGATTTACCCCGACGTTCTTATCAAACCAGTTGTTTTAGAAACATTTTTTTTCTAATAAGAGGCATTGTGGGTGTCTTCATCCCGAGTGCTCCTTACACCCAGATTTGTCCAATCACTTTTGGAATTAGACGTTGCACCACAAGTGTCTTATTGAGGTTGTTTCGTCCATAACCGCCCATGATATGAAACCAAAGCTCCACAATGCAAAGGGTGCAAACTATCAAGGCCAGTAGAAGATGCATCTGAAATTCTGTGAGAGCCACCACACTCTGAATGTTCAACAATGTCCTGGACGCGGACGTGGGCAGCCACTTCGACAACCCCTTTAGTTTTGTCGTTTTTGTAGTCATAAAAAATAGGCGGACCCGAATATTCGGTTGTTTTCTCGTTATCAAAACAAAGTAGACCCTTATACTCAGTTGTCCATGCACGTCCGCAAAGGTCCCTGAAAATTTTGGGATCTCAACTCGGAACGATAACTACCAACACCGATCGTCGGTGAATCGGTCCTCATCCAGCATCACCATCACCCCGAAAAAAGGTACCTCAGAGACAGTGTCGTCATCGCTACCGTCTTCGACTCACTAAGGAGGCGACCGAGAGCATGGTGCACGCGTGCGCCCCTGCCGCGACCCCCGCGCATCCCACCGCACCCTCTGTCGTGGGCACGGTTCGACCGATCGCTCTGAACAATTTTATGAAGATCCAAACGTATGTCGTTCATCCAAGCAGAAAGGTGTGCAATCTCACTACCCATCGCCTCAAATGGTTGTTTGAATTCCTCGATTGGCAACTCAGAGCGTCCATGGCTGCGTCGCGCCTGTCGTCTACATCGTTGTTTCTTCGCGCCGACATCGTGGATCGTTGATGGTCTCTGGATACCAACTGATATAATGCAGCGTACGAACGAGAGATAAGAGAATATATTTTCTCAAATATGTAATTTTTTATTCAACTTCAATTCCTGGAACAAAAGAGGAGGAATCCTTATATAAGACTCATTAAAGCACTAAATAATAGATTGTCCAACAAGACAATAATTCTAATAAAGTAATAAAATAAATAAGTTTTTTAACAAATCTGGATTATCATTAATAATAACCAAAATAAAAGAAATAAATAATTAACTAAATCAATGATGCTAGACGATATCTCGACTCCAGCAACATCCTTGACGGAAGGATTGGGAGCTCGAGAGTCGTATCTGAAAGAAACTAGATCCCTTAAATATAAGAAGTGTGTATCAGTAAGGACACTAAAGATATGAGGAAGATTCATTTAGTTAAGATGAAAGATTTGTGAAGACTTCTTACCATACTAGGCGTCTTTTGGTCAAATACACAACCCTAATTATAAAAGGGTGTAAACATGTTTTTATTTTTACACAACACACAAACACGCGCAAATATACTACTACTGCATTATCTTTGAACACGGACTTACTTGAGCGTAGGAACTTTTTTCGCCGAGACTCCTCTCGGCGATTTGCAGGTCATCGGAGGCGACAAAGCGGTTCGGGTCGACGGATTATGGTTCAGACCTGATGGAAGGACAATTTGTGTAACAATACTTGTTTTTATAACTATATTTAGGTTTTATTAATAAAAAACTATCAAGAGTATGATTTTCGTTAGTTATCCCCCTATATATTAATTCAGAATGTGTTGAGCCTAAGTGACAGACTCGCATGTTTCATGATTCTATGTGGTGAAATTACATGGTTCGTCATTAGGCTTGGGTAGATTTTAATTTACTTTCAATCCAAAAATAATTAGGTTCGGATTATCCATAAATATGTTGATTATTTATGGTCATGTTACATGTATCAATTGCATTTTAATATCATTTCTTATTATAACCATTGAATTGTAAATATATTTTAAAAGTTATAACTTTTGTATTTTTTATCAATTTTACATATATAATATATCAAGTTAACCATCTCGTGATGAACTTCGATTTAACATCCATATTGTATGCATTAAAAAATATATATATATTTATCTTTATAACAATAATAAAATTATTTATCAATTAGTTAGAAAAATAAAATTATTTATCAATTAATATATTTATACTTCAAGTAGTTATATGATATAAGTTATAAAAAGTACTATAATATAATACATGTTACATGTAAGTAGCATAAGTAACAAGTGTCATTATAATATATATAATAATATATAATTTTTGTAAAAAAAAATAAAATCTAAAATAATTTTTCTCAACAATTTTAAAATTTAAGAATAATTTTTAAACAAACACCTGCGTAATACATTCTTGTTGTACTAGTATATTTTTAGTGACTAATAAGTAGAATTGAAATAAGATAACTCCCTATATGGATCAATTTATATAGTAGTATTAAAAAAGAGAAATGCTATATGTACATAACATTGTATATAAGAATGTACAAAACATTCACATTGAGTGAGACCGACCAAAAATAAAAAATCAACCTCACTTTATGTACAACTCTATGTACATTTATTATGTACTTGTAGCATTTTTATTAAAAACATAACAAATCGAGACATAACTTAAAAGATGAAGCATAAGGTAGCATTTTTATTAAAAAAAAATAACAAATCGAGATATAACTTAAAAGATGAAGTATAAGATTTCGGCCAAGAAAACCTTGGTATCTTAAGAGATTAAGTGCCTTATTCAATTAGTAGTTAGACGTGGTAGTCATTCAAATTGAGGTATCATAAATCATTGTGGAAATTCAAAATAAGAGATTTATATGCGTCATACTCCAACTTATGATTGCTAAAGTAGTTTAGCTAATAACCAATCAAGGAGAAGTTTGACCAACTACTAATTTTAATTAGTCGTGTTGGTCGAGAAAAAGAAAATACAATATCAATGCCGTGCTACAAACTACAAAAAGTATTCAAAACTACGACTTGTTAAAAGTGAAACAATAATGCATTTAGTTCATACACAAAATTATTCAAAAATATTTTTATAAAATTAAATTAAAAAAATAAAGATAGAGAAAGAAGGGACAGATCATCATCATTGGTTGGGACCACGCTTAATCACGGAGCGCGTGGGGCCCACTGACAACAAAGAAATGAAAGGAAAAACATGGCACAGTATATATACGAGAACCCAAAGGCCAATCAAAATCGTTGACTCAAGCGACGCTCCACCGCCCGAAAAAGGGCAATCGCTGCCGCGAGCCACCGAGCTCCGCCGCAGGGATAGGCCGCCGCCGATGTCTCCCCAGCCGAAGCACCCGCCGCCTCACGCGGCGGCACCCTTGCGCAAGCAGAGCTCGTGGTCCCCGGACTCCTACCGCGACGAGGCGTGGCTCCGGCAGAAGGCCGATCGCCGACGGCGGCGGAGCCGGAGCGTCACCGACGGGGATCTCGACGAGCTCAGGGCCTGCATAGAGCTCGGCTTCGGTTTCGACTCGCCGGAGATGGACCAGCGCCTGAACGACGCCTTCCCCGCCTACAGCCTCTACTACGCGGTCAACAAGCAGTACCACGACGCCGTTGCCAAGCCGCCGCCGTCTCCGTCCGCCGCCAGACCTGAGCACGACGCCGTGACTCCGATTGGGAGCCCCCACGCGTTTTTCGGCCCTGGTAGACTCTCCTTCTGCAACATTAAACAATTATTACAAATCTGTCGTAATTTATTTAGTAATCTATAATAATATAAATAATTGAGGAATGTCCACAATTATTTTTTCATATACAGAAAATAGTATACTATTTTCAAAAAACAAAAAATAAAAAATAAAAAATCCTCAACGCGTTTTGTATTCCGTAAATCGGTAAATATATTATATTTGTTTAAAATTAGTATTTAGATCCATGTGTTTGTTCCTTGGTTTTGACCGTGCTATAAATACTTCGTATTTTTTGTTTTTTGAGAATTTATGTTCATCATACAAAGGAGAATTGAAAGTAAAAGGAACTTCTCCAAAAGAAGAAACAAATTTTATTTTTTTTTCGTATTGTTTAAGAAAGAAGATAGCTCTCATATTGAACAAATGCTGATTTATTACATTATTGCTCAATATAATTATTCAATTGGAATTAATAATATTTTGTATAATTAATTTGGTGGTGTTTGTTTTGGTCTTTATTTAGGGGAAAATCCAGAGAGGGTGAAAACAAGGTTGCGACATTGGGCGCAAGTAGTTGCTTGTGCCGTGCGCCTATCTTCGACCTAATTCAGGTTTCCATTGTGTTTGATGGCAAAAATTCAAAAAAGGACCAGAAAAGGAAAATTGTGAGAAAAAAAGAAGAAGAAGGAAAATGAAAATTCATAATTAAATGAATTGATTTTAGTACTCAATTTAAATACCAACAAACTTTTGTATAATTGCAATTTGCATTGGTTAGATATTTACGATCCCCACCGGCCCACATCAACTATTTCTATGATGGCTCGTCATGTTTGGTCACCTGCATTTACACTAATAATAACAATAATATTAATAATAACCAAATACTACACAATAATTATCATCGAATATGAAAACGACTTTGATATATAAGGGCATTTTATTGCTTTGTTTAACTTTTCTTATTTTTCTTGGTTTGTTTGTTTCTTTTTTGGCAATGGCTAATGATTGTGAAGCTCATATCTAAAATGTTTGCTTTGGCCATTTCCAAATTTCCCCTACNATAATTGGAATGTATTTAGGGAATTCTTATATATATATATGAAGAGAATATAATCACTAGATTCGATATTAGTTTCATCTTTATTTATTACTAGTATATGTAAAATAAATAAATGAAATTATATGTATACATACTTTATTAGTATACATAAAGGTTAATCATTTATTAAATATACTAAAAGTTATAAAAAGAATAATTATCTTTCTAATAAATAAATTTCATTTATCTAAGTTAATGAGATCTTTTTTCATAACATATTTAGAAAAGTTTTACGACATTAAAACCTCTGGATTACATACCAATATATTATATTTTGCAATATATTTTCACTACTCGTAAGTGTACGATGTAGCTATAGCAAGCAGCGAGCAAGATCGTATTCCATAGAGATTAATGTTAAAATAATCAATTATCAAAATATAGACGTTTAAATATTATTTAGACTAATGCACATTTGAATGGAGTTGTAAAATTAAATTAGCTATGAATAACGATAAAATAATTCTAACAACTAATGAAGGCTTTTACTAATTCTAGAATGAGAAACTAGATTATAGGCTAAGTTTTTCTCGGGATTATTCTACACAAGACTTTCAACATCCATCGATAACTATCAACTGACTCATCCTTCATAATTGCATGCAATAAAAAAAATTATTACCAGGAGTCATGCCAATATTTTGGAACAAAGGCATCTCGTACATGTTTGTCTTGTACGTGGAGTCCATGCCAATGACCCAAAGGTGTGCTCTAAGCGTCTTTTTCGACTCTAGATGGACCAAAAACACATGAGTTAACTTCTTTGTATCATGATCTCTAATCAATTGAATATCATATTTGTTGTCCTTAGCCAACTTTTAAAATGTTGTATCATACTCCATTTTCCAAATGAGGCCCTCCTGATTTTTGCCTTGTAGTTTTAGGTTTGTCTGATGTAACAGTTGTCCTCCGGAAATGATTGTTGAACAACTAATAATATGTTTTGCGGCTTTGTTTGAGAAAGAACCATCGACTGAATAAGTTTTTTTGCTTCAACACTAAGGTCACTCATTTGCCGATGTCTCTCTTCATATTTAGCAGGCTCATGATTGTATCTACCATCTTCACATTTCATAATCCAACTATGGAATTCCGACCTTGGAGTTACGTTTTTCAATATTACCGTGAACTCATAACTATAAACAATGGTCTTGTGTTCTTTCTCTATCTTGGATTTGGAGTTTCCCCATCTTCCAATTTCTTCTGTTGGCCGATTACATCAATGTATCACACTGGTGGTTAAATGCTTTGAAGTTATTTTCATCTCATACTTGAGTATATGGTAAAAAAGTACCAATAATGCAGAGCTTAACTATAAATCTCATATATTTGCCCATCTTCAAAATAATACGTAAAACCTTCAAAATTCATCATGTACATAGTTAAATTGCACAATTTTATTACCACATTTTACTAAAGTAACTATTAGTAATAATTATAAATCATATAGGTGATAAACAAAGAAAACTATAAAAATTCAGTTGCAGAAAAACAAAATTTTGGTGCAGACGCTTAAATTGCGTGTTAGCTTTACGTTTACACGTTTTATAAGTTTCCAAACTTTGAGTATTTACGTTCTTAGGTGTAGCCCCTTATAAACTGGATATTTGACTTAAATTCGAGCTTTCGAATAAGGCGTTTCCCTTTATAGTCTGGCTTTGTATCTGGACGTTGCATGGGTCATGTAGCTTGACATTAAAAAGTTTATTCCTAATGTAAGCTTGCAGATATTTAGGCCATATTCTAGCTTTTACTTGAGACGTTTACTGAACAAACTTAAACCCTAACCTACATCTGTTATCACTTTATTCAATCTACCATCCTAATCAATTCATCACATTGGTTTAATGCAACATATATGAAGAGGGTTTAATGATCTAATTGTCCTAAAATAACTCAAACAATCAAAAATCAAGAGACCCATTTGTGAAAATCAATGTAAATAAAAGAAAAATAGGGATTAACACATTATTTACCTCATTTGCAAGTGACCCGATGATGTTGGATTGCTAAACATATTGTGGATTAATAAAGAATAATGTGAAGATTGGTGGGTTAATTTTTTATGACGAGGAAGAAGCTTTTGGTGAAGATGTGGAGATTGGTGAAAGTGGGTGAAAGTGGAGTGGTAAAATTTTATTAGGAAAAAAACGTAATTTTATTTTTTATTTTTTTAATTTTTTTTACAACAAGTAGTAATTTGGGGCAACAAATAGCAATACCCTAAATAAAATCTATATATATATATATATATATATAAAGAGAATAACTATTTACCAAAAATAATAAGTAAAAAATTTCAGAAAAAATTAAATGCATACTAAATTAAGTAACTTGTTTTGAAAAAAGAAATTGAAAAATTCCGCCCAAATGTTTTTCTAAAAAAATTTAAATCCAATCAGTTAAATGAAAAAATCACACAGAGATTTTGTCGGTTACATTCAATCTCTAACTTCAATAATCCGTCAGTCACTCAATTAAAATTGGCCTCCATTAGCTTGAGAAAAAATCCCATATAATCTGTCAGTCACTTCATTAAATTTCGCGCTTGAGAAAAAATCCTATATCATGAAAGAACCTGAAACCCATTTCGTCCAAAATCCCTCTTCTCCTTCGGCGATCTTTCGCCTCTTAGCTTGAGAGAAAATCCTACATCATGGAAGAACCCGAAACCCCAATTCATCCAAATCTTCCCTTCCTCTCCACTGAGATCTCCGGCGGCGATCATCACGAGCTCTCCATCAGCTTCGAAGTCGGGCTTGGTTATGCAATAAGTGTAAATTGGCCGTATAAAAATGGCATTAGATAAAGATGAAAGGAGTAAATATCCAAGAAAGCCATTAAACACCGCCAAACTCGATGTGGACCGCGAGTATGGGCTGGGCCCTCCTCATAGGTATAACTATTACATTTATTTTTGGCATCTGTAATGTTGGGCCTTCATTATATCTAATGTAACCAAGTAAACTAATTCATGGGCTAATTCTGGAAATTTTATTTGGATGAAGATCTTGTGGTACTAACTAAGAATAACTAGGGACCGTATTAGTCAATGGCAAATCTATATATATATATATATATATATATATAATTACTAGCTTATTCATTTAATAAAACATTTAATAAAATTTATTTTTATTTTTTTCCAAAAATAATTACATTTTTTTAATTAATTACTCACTAATCTGTTAAAACCGTTACACCTTAATATATATATATTTTGGCTTAATTGCAAATAAAACCATGACCTTTTCGAAATTTGCAATTTAATGCACCACCTTTAAAATTGGCAAATTTATACACCACTTTTACAATTTTTTGCAATTGTATGCATCGGGCCAGAAATCGGGCTTCCATTGCTGACATGGGCTGGTGACGTGGCTGACATGTCAATATTTTGCTGACATAGCGGCTGACGTGGCGGCAAAAATTATAAGCATAAGCAAGGTTCGAACCTGTAACCTCTAGGTTAGATTGTGGCAATGAAACCACCACACTATTCCAAGTTATATGTTGGATTCAATAGCAATTAATATATATGGACACTAAGTACTAATAAACACAATTAAAATTTTAAAGATAATGTATCTTATATTAATAAGATATAAACTTATAATAATTTAAATATAATAAAATAAATTATATAATATTAAATGAAAAATAAATTATAATAAAGTAAGATAGATTATTATAGTATAGTGCATTTAAATTAAATTAAATTAAAATAAATTATTATATTTATTATTTATTAAAATTAAATTAATTATATAAATTTGGAAATAAAAATAATATATTATTTATTATATTATCATATATTTTATTATATAAGATAATATAAGATAATATAATATAATATAATATATTTTTTATAAAATAATATAAAATAAGATAATATATTATTTATTACATTATATTATTTTATAAAAAAATAATAATGATAAAATTAAATTAAAAAATAAAAAAGATTAAAGTACACAAGTTAAAATTAAGTAAAAATAATAAAATATAAGATAATAAATTATAAAACATGGAAAAATAAAATAAATATAAGATAATAAAATATTTATTTTATTATCATTTTATTTAATATAAGATTATAAAATATTTACTTAATTTTATTTTACTATTTTATATTATATTATCTTATAAGATAATAAATATACGATAATGATTATTTATTATACTATAATAATAATATTATAATGTATTATAATATATTATATTATTTTTATAATATAATAAATATAAGATAATATAATGTAATAAATAATATATTATCTTATTTTATATTATTTTATAAAAAATATATTATATTATATTATATTATCTTATATTATCTTATATAATAAAATATATGATAATATAATAAATAATATATTATTTTTATTTCCAAATTTATATAATTAATTTTATTTTAATAAATAATAAATATAATAATTTATTTTAATTTAATTTAATTTAAATGCACTGTACTATAATAATCTATCTTACTTTATTATAATTTATTTTTCATTTAATATTATATAATTTATTTTATTATATTTAAATTATTATAAGTTTATATCTTATTAATATAAGATACATTATCTTTAAAATTTTAATTGTGTTTATTAGTACTTAGTGTCCATATATATTAATTGCTATTGAATCCAACACATAACATGGAATGGTGTGGTGGTTTCATTGCCATAATGCAACCTAGAGGTCACAGGTTCGAACCTTGCCTCTGTTTATAATTTTTGCCGCCACGTCAGCCGCTACGTCAGCAATATATTGACATGTCAGCCACGTCACCAGCCATGTCAGCAAAATCGCCACGTCACCAGCCCATGTCAGCAAGGAAAGTCCGATTTTGGCCCGATGCATACAATTGCAAAAAATTGTAAAAGTGGTGTATAAATTTGTCAATTTTAAAGGTGGTGCATTAAATTGCAAATTTCGAAAAGGTCATGGTTTTATTTGCAATTAAGCCATATATTTTTATTATTTATTTTTTGGATCGGTTACTAAATTAATTCTAAATTTGGTAGCAAAATATTCAAATGTGTAACGGTTAATGTTAGAACTTAAAATTGATTGGCACATTCAGAGCTGTAACCGCTATATTTGGTTGCATTGTTGGAAGAAAAATATGATTGACACATATTTTTTTTTTTTAAAATCAGAAACACCAATAATTTTTTTATTTATGTTAATTTTTTTAATATATGCGACAAGTATATAAATTATTTTATTCATGTTACTAATGTAAACGTTAAATGGTTAAAATAAAATTTTAATTTTAATTAATTTTGAATGATAAAAATAACTTAAGAAAAAGTAATAATTTTTATATGATAGAAGTACATGTCTAATTAATAAATACAAACAAAAACGTGTTTTGAGAAGTAAGATGAAATCATTTTAGTGTAATCGACGTATAAACGTATTTTCATTACATCTTGAAAAATTCACAGTTGAGTGAAAGCTCACCGCTTATTCTCTCGGCGGAGAGCGATCCAGATTTCGGAACTTTTCAATCTTTTTTTCCATCTCGTTTTCTCAATCGATAGCACTCATCGCTTTCTCGAGGATAATCTAACATGTGTCTCTCTACCATCGTTATCTTCAATTTCATTCAGTTCAAATTAGGGTTCTACTATGAGTGCCCCCAACTGTGTGGGCCAAGACGAGGACTTGGCACAGAAGCTACAAGGAGTCTCATTGTCAGAAAAAGAACATTCTTTCATCGATATAGGCACAGACGACATTAAATTCAGTGCCGAGGAATGTCAGAGAAGTCTATTTGGGAAAATAATCGGGGATAGAAGGACTAGCTGGATTGGGGTCAAGAGGGCTACGAATCACATTTGGAGACTTACTCAACCGATGGAGGTTAAGGAGTTAGGACCGAACTACTAGCAATTTATATTCCAGAGAAATGATGACAAAGAAAAAGTGACTAAAGGTATTCACTGGATTTACGAGAACCAGTATCTTATTCTCGCTGAATGGATTAAGGGGCTTTATCCCATGCACTCTACATTTCAAGAATTGCAGCTCTGGGTTCAGGTATTTAACGTCCCCCTTGACTGGCTCAGCACTAAAGTGGGATTAAAAATAGGCAGAGTTTTCAAGCAAGTGCACAATGTTGTGATAGTAGGAGCAGGGAGTCGTGGGGGGAGAATTATGCGTCTACTAGTCTCAGTGGATATAAATGAACCGTTGCCTCGATGCAAACCTCAGATTTTCTGAGGAGACCGTGAGTGTATGCTTAAATATGAAAAAATAGTCAACCACTGCCATTATTGCGGCTTATTGGACACTTAGACAGAGCATGTTCCAGAAGAATAGATGATATCCGCTCACAATCACTCCATAAAGGACAGTATGGTGCTTGGATGAGAGCAGCAGAAAATCATCACTGGTCAGATAGTCATAACTCAGGCTCTCAGAGTCCTCCTCGTTTTGAAAATCCCTCATCTCCCTCTGAAACAACCACACCCATACATACCACAAACAGCCCAGGAGCAGAAGTAATAAAATTCTTTCTATTCAAGGCTCTCCCTCTTACAAAATCTTACCAGCCTCAGAAGCATCTTCTTCACAAACTAACCATCTCTGCCCAGAGCCTATGGACCAACAACCTGAAAACACTTCTTCATCACAACTCATAATAGCAGATACCTTCTCTGTTCCTGCCCATCATGAAAACCCCAAAGAAATGGAAGTAGAAAACCATCTGCAAGTTGCTATCCAAAACACACACTTGCGTAAGACCAGAGTTTGGAAAAGATCCACTTCAAGAATAGGCAGGCTCCAGAGGCAAAACATAGACTCTCTTACTAAAGAGGATCACCAGTCCTCAAAGAGACCAAGAGAAAGCCTTGATAACAATACTCCAGAATTGATCACAGATACTTCTGATCAGGAAGAGAATAAAAAGCAAAAGACAGAGACTGAGAAGGTGGGGGTGGCCAACCTTGATTGGCACCCAAGTTCCCAATGTTAGCTGTGGTGTGGAATTGTAGAGGGTTGGGTGGGCCCTCTACAATTTCTCAAATCAGAGAGTCATGCAAGGCTCACCACCCAACTTTTCTTTTTTTGTCTGAGACTAAGAATTCTTCAGCTTTTGTGAAATCAGTTGTCAGAAAATTAGGTTATGAGACTAGATTTACTATTGTTGATCCAGTGGGGTTAAGTGGAGGCCTACTTCTATGTTGGTCCTCTGAGGATCAGATCACCCAAATTATCAGCCAAACCTTCTACATTGCAGTTGAATATAGATTAGCAGTTGACTCTCCTCTCACTTGGGGAATTTTTGTGTATGTAAGCACTTGCCAGTTCACTAGACAATTGCAATGGGCTGAATTGGAGACAACTAAAGCCAACTGGGAGAATCATGGCACATACTGGGAGATTGGAATGATATCTGCTCAAGAGAGGAGAAGAAAGGAGGAAATTCCAGATCTATGGCCAGCTTGGTTGGGTTTAACTCATTCATTAATAGAATGGAAATGAAGGAAATTAAGATGAATGGGTATAAATTCAACTGGTGCAATAATAGGGCAGCAGAAGGACTTGTTGAAGCTAAACTAGACAAGGGCTTTACCTCATCTGTCTGGTTTGATTATCACCCTCATCCAGTCATCACAAATTTAGCTAAAAGTGCCTCAGACCACTCTATGTTGCTCCTTCACTCTGGAGAAAAGCAAAATAGGAAGAAGAACCGGTTTCACTTTGACAAAAGGTGGCTTTCAATGGAAGGAGTTAAAGAAGTTGTTCAGCAGGCTTGGGATACTCCCCACTTGGGTACTCCTTTCTTTATTCTAAAAGAGAAGATCAAATCCACTAGACAAGCTCTCCTCACTTGGAGCTCATCCTTTAAATCCCAGAATCAATCAAACCTTGAAAATTTATCCAGGAAACTGAACATCATTCAACAACAAGGGTGTATGGAGCATTGGGATGAATGGATTGAAACTAGAAAAGCCCTAAATTCAGCCTACAGATCTGAGGAACTTTTTTGGCAACAGAAAGCAAAATCACAATGGCTGAAGGCAGGAGACAGTAATACCAAATTTTTCCATGCCTATACAATGTCCAAAAGAAGGTAGAACGCTATCACCAGACTCCTTACCAACCAACATAGACCCCGTGACTCTCCTCAAGACATTCAGAACCTTATTACTCAGTTTTACTCAAATCTATTTTCATCAAAGGGTTCTTGGGAAGGGGAGTCCATTCTACCACTAATTGCTCCTTTAATCTCAGATGACATGAACACCCAGCTGCTGAAATCAGTCACAGAAGAGGAAATCAGATCATCTCTCTTCAGCCTTCAACCAGGAAAATCTCTTGGAGAAGATGGTATGACAACCCTCTTTTATCAATCTTTTTGGGATATTATCAATTTGGATGTGGTGTCTGCTATCTCTAGTTTCTTTAATGATAAAGGTTTGCTGCTTAAATACTGGAACCACACCATTGTCAATTTGATTCCTAAATGCCAAAATCCTGAATATGTGACCCAATTTAGACCAATTAGCCTGTGCACTGTGGTATATAAGATTCTTTCTAAAATCATTGCTCAAAGGCTTCAAACATGTCTGGATGTGTGCATAAGTGACTCTCAATCTGCTTTTATCAAAGGCAGACAATTAATGGATAATGTCATAATTGGTCAAGAAGCATTCCACTTTCTTAACAGACACAACTCTGGCAAACACTCCTTTATGGCACTTAAATTGGATTGAATGAAGGCTTTGACCAAGTGGAATGGGCATGTGTGCAAAGAATCATGCTGCAGATGGCTTTCCACAAAGACTTTGTGAACTTAATTATGATTTGCATCTCATCATGCACTTATTCTTTCAAGATTAATGGTGCTATCTGTGGTTATGTTCTTCCATCCAGAGGTTTAAGACAAGAGGATCCTCTATCCCCTTATCTTTTTATCATTGTTGCTGAAATGCTCACAGCTCTTGTCTCCCAAGCCATTAATTCTGGTCAGCTAACAGGTTTGAAATTATCAAAAGATGGACCTGCTGTTTCTCATCTCCTCTTCGCAGATGACTCATTATTCTTCCGCAAAGCCTCAGTGGACCAGACAAACTCTATTCTGTCAGTGCTTGAGAGATACAGACTGTTCACTGGTCAAAGGGTCAACCTCAGTAAATCATTTGTCTTCTACAGTAGAAACACACCTGAGACTTTGAAAACCAGAATTTGCACAACCTTGGAAGGTGTCACTTGCCACAGGTCTACCAGGTACCTTGGGCTTCCCCTTGGCATTGGTAGATCCAAGTTAGACACCTTACAATATGTCCTGGAATCAGTCAAGTCCAAAATTTAGAGCTGGAAAACAGAATTGCTCAGTCAAGCTGGCAAAGCAATCCTCATTAAAGCAGTGTTACAGGCCCTTCTCATGTTCACCATGTCTTGTTTTCAGCTGCCAAAAACTCTTTGTGCAAATATTTCTAAGCTCTGTGCCTCATTTTGGTGGAGTACAGATGAGGAGCAACAACATGGCATTCATTGGAAGAAGTGGAGTCTACTCACTCTTCCCAAAGAAAATGGTGGACTAGGGTTCTTAGACCTGCAGCTTTTCAATACAGCTCTGATATGCGAGCATTTATGGAGAATAACTACTCAACCTCAACTCCTGGTTAGCAGAATCCTGAAAGCAAAGTATTTTCCCCACAACTCTATCTTTGAGGCAGTCAAGACCTCAAGCTGCTCTTGGATTTGGTCAAACTAGTTGGATGTTCTTCCCACTTTTGCTAAGGGATTTGTAGTTGAAATTAGAAGTGGTGAAACAACAAGAATTGATGATGTGAATTGGGTTCCCTCCCTACTTACACCAAAACCTGTCCTCATTGACATTGCAAGGGGCCATCTGATCTGGATTAAGGAGCTGATTAATGATACAGGGAATGGGTGGAATACTTGGCTTGTGCAACAAGTCTTCAATGAGCAGGATAGTAGAGCCATTCTCAGTATCAACACCCAAAGGGACCTTTTCAGTGTCCAGTACCTACTCTTTACTTTGTAAGAACAAGCTGCTTTCTTTGGATATTCCTTGCAGCAGCAACCTATCTGGCCAGGCATTGTCAAAATGCAAGCTGAAACTCTGGAAGCTGAAAGTAGTCAACAAGGTGAAAATTTTCATTTGGAAATGTATTATAGGAGCTCTTCCAGTCAATACAAAACTTCAAAGGAGAGGAATGAACATTGAGGCCACTTGCAGAATATGTGGAGAAGGTCCAGAAACTGTAAATCATGTGCTATTTGAGTGCTCAAGAGCTGCAAATCTATGGAATTCAGCTCCAGTCACTTGGCAGTTCTATCCCTCCCAGGAATCATCATTTGTTAGCTGGTGGAGTTTCATCTGCTCAGTGGGATCATCAGAGACATCAGAGGCTAGGATCCAACTCACCACATACCTCCTTTGGTGGCTCTGGAAGACCCGCAACATATGCATATTCCAAGATGTCCTTATGCCCATCCATGTCACCATTAAAGCAGCTCACCAAGACTGGATGGACTTTCTCTCCTGCAGCTCCTGATTTTATCCCTTATGTTTGTTGGTTTTATCTTGTTTTGTCCTTAGTCTTTCTTTGATTGGTCTGTTGTTAGGTCTGGACCTTTCATCCATTTTTTCTTTATCTCTAGGCCCTCGGGCAGTGGAGTTTTTCTTGTGTAGGTTGATTTGGTTTGAGTTTAGTTTTATTAGCTGCTTGTGTCTTGTTTTTTGTGTTGGTTGTTGAGGTTCTAGGCCGCTATATGCGAGTCCTCTCAGTTTTTCTTTTCGGGTTTGGCTTGTAACTTTCAAACTTTATTTGCTCTGAGTGGTAGTTCCAGCATTAGGCGTTACACATTTGAATATGTAAATGGACTACTAGTGAGTTTTGTTGTAAAATGTCTAATAATGATTAAATTATATTTTTAAATTGTTTTGATAAAATTGATAACAGAAAAATAAAAAGTAAATAGTTTCTTTCAAAAATTATATCCATTCGAAGTTCAAATTAAATTTATCCAAATGATATAAACGCGATATATTATGTAGTCTGAGTAGTTTGTGAATATTAAAAAGATGATATAAGGAGAATGAAGAAACGAAAACAAAATCGAAGTCGAGGCACGTAATAATTATGTTCTTCTTAAGACGAAATTGCCTCGTAAAATACCCACGGTTAACTGCAAACGCCTCCAAGATATAACGAATTTTGACTTGTATTGTATATAGCGGTACTTCAAATATACAACTCTTCGACGTACAATACTATTGTTTGGAACTCTTAAGGCTCAATGAAAAGATCAAAGAACACAATATACTATATGATCTTTGAAAATGTAATGCAAGAGTTCTTAATTTTTCAAGTTATGAATGATTTCAAGTGTGTGGGTATTTATAGATGTAGGATAACACCTCCAAGATGTTTAAGTTTCAAAAGACACCTTTTGGTACGTACCCGGACGAGAACAAACACATCTAGAGGCCAAAAAACACCTTATGGACACCAAGGGTTGCGACCTTTCGCTGGTCGCAGTCAGCTGCGCGTCCGGGCGCCGCGGGCGCGTACGAGCTCATCCGTATTCGAAATCGAGTTCCGTTTTTTCTTACTCGTGCGCAACGAACCCTTCTAGAGTTATAGTATGCAAGCTGCATAATCAAGACTTTACAACAAATGTCTCTAAGATATATACAACGACTTTTGATTCGTGTATAGAAGTAACTTAAATACACAAACCTTCAGCGAACAATACTCAAGTTTCAAAAATCTCAAGATAGAAACGTATATAAAGAACACAAGATGTTTTTTATGAACTTTGTAAAAAAGATGCAAATAACTCTTGAAATCTAATTTTGTGAATGATTTCACTACATGGGAGTTTATAATTGTTCTTATACATCTCCAGGAGGTTCAAGTCGTCAAAAGACACCTTCCGAAACGTGCCCGGTCGTCCAACATTGAGTTTGAACCTTTTCGGCACGAGCAGACGCGTCCGAATCACGTGCTCGTCAAGTCCGCATCGACGAGCCATCGTGCCCAACTAGAGGGTTGAAATAGGCGTCTCACCCGCGACGAGGTCTGGCGTACGTGCACCTGCACTCTAGGAGCTCGTACGCGCTTGTTCGAACTCGAAATCAAGTTCCCTTTTTTTCCTCGTCCAAGTGAACCATTCTAAAGTTCTAGCAAGCATACTGCATAATTATAGCTCGTTTGGAATGTCCAAAAATTTCGTCAAATACAGAATATTTACGAATACTACAATCTTTGAGTTACATCAACTCAAATTCCCCTACATTTCAATTGTAGAATTACATTTTCATTCAACCTTAATAGTTTTGAAATTTTATTCTAAGTCGTCCACTTATAAAACGTAAAACCATAATATCGTTACAAAATCAATTTTGTTATGTAAGCTTGATTAACTTTCAAAAATCTTACACACCACTCTTCTTAATAGTCGTGAAGATGTGAACTAAATTATGGCTTAGTAGTGTTGGATTTTAGACGTACGAATCAATCGCACGCGCAGCGGAATTTTAAAATTTTCTTACGAACAACGAAGATCCGGCTATAGCTATTCGATACGATCCTAGATCGCGTGAATGATACACGAAAACTTACAGTTATTCGTCTTTTGTCCTCGACTATGGCATCCACGCAATCCAGTTTTCCGGTGCACGATCTAACGCCAATGAATCCATTCCGGTGAAGAAGCTAGGAATCCTCAGTCAGAAAGCCAAGAGTGTTTTATTTTACGATGTGTCTCTCATCTTCTTTCATCTAATGATTCGATTTAATCGATTAAGATTATGAATGAGATAATGAGATATTTATAATTAGGTCAAACCTAATCATATGGGCCTTAGGAAACCCTATAGCCCAATAGGTAATTGGTCCTAATCCAATTAATAATTTAATTAAGTATAAATTCAATTTAACTTAATTAATTATTTTTCAATTAATAATTTAATTAAGTGTAAATCCAATTTAACTTAATTAAATATTTTCCATCAAATAGAAAATAATCTCATTACTCAAAAATAAATATTTCAATCCAATTGAATATTTAATACTCTTGATTCACTCTTAGTCGGAAAACTGATTGCATATTGTGTGACCCTATAGGCCTTCATATATTGACATAAATCTAATTTATGATCCTTACGAAACTTCTAAACTGCGTCGAAGGACGAACTCAAAATATGAAGTACATTTGCATGGACAAACAAACAAACCTTTCGTGTAGAACTCAATAGTGATACGGTCCCTTCATTCACGAACCACACGATTAAGCTTAGGATTTGAACGTGGGTCTATCCAAACAGCTTAATCATTTTATCTCATATCACTGGTTGATTTTATCAATTACATTTGAACACCATTTCAAATATAATCACGTGCATTGGCCAATGACTTTATCAACCCAGTATAGAGAAAACGAGTGTTCTCTCGAAACTATATTCGAGGAATGAATCCTATCTTGACTCAACTACCAATTCCATGTATATCGTGATCTACCCAACACAAGCACGTATCTACCCATAAGGGCGTAAGCTTTGGACTAGGTCTAAGTAAATCACTTTATACATGAATTGCGTATTAACCTCAAGTCAAAGGACTATTATACCATTCTACACACCGATACTCCCATAGACACATAAATCTCGGTAGGGTATGCCAATACTCTCCAAAGTATCTCATGTGTCCATCATGAATAACAATTATTCATAGTAGTGAGACATACTATATTCTCCAAGAATGTGATGCAGACCACATGTCAATCTATCGCATATCATTAATATCCCTTTCATAATGATCATTGATTTAGGCGATTTTAGAGTTATACTTTATCAATTAACATCTCACTCTGTTAATGACAGTATCAACTCAATGGAGCAATTAATTAATAAATTGTAAACAATCAAATAATTATTTAATTAATTGCAATACCATAATTATAATCTAATATAATTATTAATGTGATCATGTATATATGTCTTTAAAAGATTATCTTTAGGACACATATACCAACAAGTAGACCAACTCAACTCAACTCAGAAGGTGAGAATCCTCTTGGTTATTATCGAATACAATTCGTGCAAAGTATCCATGATGGGTTGTTTTCAAGTAGACACATTGTGCACTGCGCATGACAAAATATTTTCCTCTGTGAATAAGTAGCATTTGACTTAACAACTATCTAGAACGGTAGTTGGAGAATAATATAGCCTACAATTTTATTATAAAAATTACGAAGCCGAAAATTGATCCTTTTTCACTATTTTAATGGCATGAATTAGTCCTGTTAATTTGATATTTTATTAATAGAGCTCATCATTATCCAAAATGTGGCCTGTGTGCCGTAGATTTTTGTGTTGTTTTTGACTTTATATTTGAATGCAACGCATACAAATATCTAGAAAATCGGATACATTGCTGAAAATGAGAGTGTTCTTTCTTTCTCGTTTCCTTGTTTTGATTTTTCTAAGAGAAAGCAAGTTGAAAGGGTCATTCGAGAGCCTACAAAATTAAGTAAACTAATTTTTGGGCAAGGCTACAATCCCGTTACGGTACCATTCCGTTGGGATTTGTAACCGTTAGATCATCAAGTAACCATCAATGATAGTTGATCTAACGGTTACAAATCCAACAGAATGGTTCCGTAACGGAATTGTAGCATTTTCCCTAATTTTTCTTGCTTTTTACAAATTCTACGAAACTCGAACAGTTGTTGGCACACGTTAAGGACTTTTTACCATTTCTTTATGGTTACGCTTATCAAATGAAAATAAAGCCTTTTGGGGTTAAAAACTGTCGAATCTCGTGATTCATCGTTTGTGAGGATTCTTCGTGCAAGTTTTTTTGGCACGAACATATCATTTAGTGCTTTTCTCTATTCCTATTGGATACATTTTTTGGGGTGGATTAAAGGAATAGGAACGAATAAGAATGAGAATGTGTTTGATAAAAAAATTTGCATTACTATCTTATAAAAAAAATCAGTTTATGTTTTTCCAGCCAAAATTTATTTATTGAAACTGAAAATTAAATAAAAAAAAGTCACAGAAAATACTATTCACTTCATCCAACATTTTTCTCTATGATCCCACAAAGACAAATAAAAAATAAAAAACTAATCACCATTGTAATACTAATATATTATTTTATCATTCACAGGTTTCTATTTTAATCATCAATTATGGTTTTACATATTACTTTTATATTATATTGATTGATTTTAATTATTCAATTTTCAATTCATATCAAATTTATATAACTTTTTCTAAAAAGTATTTTTTTTCTAATTTCTCATTTCATGTGAGGTATTAAAAAAATTATATTTAATCAGAACTCCAAATCAACAACCTCTATAATCACAAAAGGAGTTATTATTGCAGTTATTTTAGGACTGTGTCAATCATCTTTTTCCCCAACTGGACATATTAACAACCTCACCACTTGAGTGAGGTCAAAAATATAAATTAAAATATATGAAACTATACTTATTTGATAAATATAAATCTTACCAGGAATTCTTGAGTGATTCATCCCAACAAATAAATGAGTAGGGCAGTCATAATTCTTAAAGAAAATATATATTTATTATGGTGACATGTTATAATTTTATTTATATTACTTTTAAAGAATATCGTTTATATACAAGCAAGTATGTATATTTAATTTTTAAAAATATAACTACTTAACCTTAATTTTGTTTAATAGCAGTCTTATCGAAAATATGTCTTATTTATGTTAATTAACAATTTGGATTTAGATAATGTTATGTGACTAAGAAGAGTCTGGTCTTATTGCCATAAATTGAAAATGTTAGGTGAGAGTTGAGGAAGCCATAGAGCTTTTTGTGATTTGCCTCTTATAATTTCCAAAGAAGATAAAGAATGCCAAAAGCCACGCGTCACATATGATCTTCATTTGTGTAGAGCTTTTCTAATAAGAAAGCCACTTTGTCTTCCTTCCACTCATTAATTAATGTAGTTTAATATGAATAGATTATCATAATACATCATAATCAACTCTTCTTACCCAACACCAAGATTTGACTCCATCAAATTAAACAAGTGGCGATATACATAAGAATTAATTTATAACATACCACTTTGAACTGAGTTAAATTTCTTGCCGATAGTTACACTTAAGTCTATTTGATTTTAGGTTGTGGCCGCTTCTATAGACTATAAGATTTTGCAAGTTGGATGTTAAGATAGTTTCCTAAACAGAAGTCTTGGGAAAATGTCTATGAAGCAGCACCTAGACTAGAGTGGTTAATTGCAAAGGACTAAGAGCATGTAGTCTATAAAGTCAAATGACTCTTTTATGGACTGAAGGAAGTTTCTGGCATTTAGTACATTTTGGTTGATGAGGTAATCCATTTTATGGATTTAATCGGTGACCAAATTAGCATTGTGTGTATAGTGACAGAAGTGGTGCTATTTTTCGTATTATATGTAGACCACACTCTGCTCACTAGAAACAATGTAAAGGTGTAGCATATGATTATTCAAACAGTTTGATATGAAAGTTTGAGAGAATTAGCACATATTCTTAAGATCTAAGATCACAAAAAATAAATATTGCGCTTATCCCAAGCTTCATATCTAGATACTGTCATAAGCCTCGTTTTTTAGCATGTATAACTCCAAGAGGGTTTATCCACCCTTCCGACATGGAGTTCCTCTGTCTTAAAAGATATCTAATGAGAATCTAAGTAGATAGAGGACATAGATACAATTTCTTATTCTCGACAATAGGAAGTCTAATGTGTGCAATGCAGTATGTGATGCCTGATATTTATTATTGTCGTGGGTAGTTAGTAGATATCAAAGTAACCTAATTAGACGGGCTCATTGGTTTGTGGTAAAACATATAGTCAAGTATACAGTAAAATGACTAAAGATAATATGTTGGCTTATCATACGAACCAAGTGCGGCCACTGGGTTAAAAAGATTCTAATTTCTAATTAGATATATGTAAATACGAGTAAAATCTACCTCGAGTTATATATTTATATGGGAGGTGGAGCCAACAATATGGAGGAGTGTCAAACAATTATGCATTGGCGAATTCCACCATGGAAGCTCAGTGCGCAGTCAGAAGGGCTGCGATAACTGTTGTTTGGTTCTGGGACCCTCTGTTGGACTAAGAATGTGAAATTTTGGTTTGCTCGAGGCAGATCACAATTTGATTGTGATGACAGTTGGTGCAGTAGCAAACATGAAGGAATCACAAGTCCATAATGCAAGTAAGCACATAGTGTAAGTATGACCCATTGTGAAAGATCGTAAGAAGGGTAGAAGTTTTTGTCGTCTAGATTGCATCAGTGGATGACCTATTAGATCCTTTTGCGAAGGGTTTTCTGGTGAAAGCAGTTAATAGCCATGATAAGCGATTGAGAGTCAGATGTATGGTAGTAATGACAATAGTTCTTTGAGAATAGGATTATAAGATGTATACTTAGAAAATAATGATCTTTGAGTTTAAGTTGGAGATTGTTGGTTTGTGTTCTAAAAGCTCAGCTTTATTTACAAACACATTTTCAACATTTTTGAATGAGAATCATGCTTAGTCAAAAGTGTTTGTTCTCAACCCAGATATAATTGAACAAACTATCGTGAAAGATGGTAGTGTAATTTTGAATAAGTTTGTCTTAGTTAATGAATTGCACTAGTACATTCTGAATGCATTCAACGGAACCCTGATGATAAGATTATTTTACACTGACTAAGTAAATAATTTAGACCTCAATTATTACTTATACCATTAAGTTGTACGGTAATGAATGGTCTTGTGCATTTAATACCTAATGCTTTGATTTACCAAAAAGTGAGATCCAATTGTTGGATCAATAGACTGGGTGGGTAGGTAATAATATTAAATGCATTACGTTCTGTTGAGATTTTTTACTGTCAATGTGTTCCGGTGCGCTGGGTTGATAATGTCTCCAACATGAACTCAAGATTTTACTAAACCCTGCAGGGGGATTAAATTTCAGTATAATGAAAAGGTTGAGTTGTAATTCATTATACTGTCAGTAGTCAAAATTATTTAACGGACATTAGATCATAAACATGGGGAGATAAATTGAGTGAATAAATCTAGAGACGAATTAATTATAATTCAGGGTTAAATAGAAAGTTCAATAATATTCTTTAGAGGAATGAAATATTATTCATGTGGATTGGGTATAAGTAGACCAGAACCTAAGTTACCTAACCCCATGTGGATTCCTGATTTAACAACTCATCTAGGTCCCTGTTGCAGCCTATAAAGTATAAATACACCATGTCCCAAAGAAGTCTAGGAGGCGTGATTTCACTCATACACTCTGCTAAGTTGTTTTTAGCCGAGTGCGATCAAAAGATCACCTTCGAGTCGTCTTCTCAAAGGAAGGTGATTAGGAGCTTTGTTTACAATCTAGTTGTCGAAAGCATAAAAAAGGAAAATAAAGTCTAAAACATTCTAACAAGATGATTGAGGTTGATTTTAAAGTAAATTACTCTAAGCGATCAAAAGCAATTAATTAAAAGAGCAAGTTTGGAAGAAAGTTCTAAACTTTACTTGTATCGGAGTGTTCAAACCCGTAAAAGCACACAGACAAAGAGAAACGAGTCATAACTAACAAAAACAGATGCTAAAGTCAAACAATTGATTGTGAAATAACCGACCTCTAAACCAAGTCTCAATTTTTACCTCAACAATTCGAACTTTAACTAACCTATCACACTAGACAAGCAAGATAAAATAAAAGTTAGCATATTTAACTAGAACCGAACCTAACACATGCATTCCGGCCAAGAAACTATTTTTACCTCTTAACACTAAGTAAGAAAAAATAGGGAAAAATCGAGATAATAAGTCTTAAAACTAGGCACTTACTTCCTTAATGCATTCCCGAGCGAAATGGACGTGAAAAAAATCAGAACTTTATTTAGAAAAATCATCGCCGGAAAAAGTCACCGAAAAACACGAGTTTGAACCTCCACAACCCTAAGCCTATAGAGAAAATAAGGAAAAGAACAATTCCCAAAAGTAGAAACAAAGCCAAATGAAGGATTGATTCCCAACTACAAAGGACCAAGAGTATTTATACTTCCACCCAAGACACACAGAGGAAAAATGCTCATTAAATGACTCGTGATTCCACAAACGGTTATTGGCGGGCGAGTGTTTTGTGTGATCTGGATGGCTGAAATGACTGGAATCGTGACTTAGCCAATTGGAATCCGTGGACGAGTGTTAGGGTGTTGCTAGGCAAAGGACTCGCGGGCGAGTGTTGTGTACCACTGCTGGAGGAACTTGCGAGCTAGCGAGATTCAGATGGCGGGAGAGTGCTTGGATTGTCTCGGCGACACTTGCGACCTCGCAAGATCGGGCTGGCAAGCGAATGCTGGCCTTCTCTCAGCGACAATCGCGAGCACGTGAGGTGCAGCTTGTTTGTTGTGTTTTATTGCTTATTTTCTTGTATTTTATGTGCCTTAGTCGAGTCTTTTTAGGTTCATTTTAGTGTTGACCGGTCCATTTTATCGTGTTTTATGTATTTTTATTCTCGTTTTGTGTTTTTGTACTTTGTAGTATTATTCTGGTCTTTTTAGTGTTGAATAGGTTCATTATTGTGAAGCTTGGGAAAACGAGCCGACTGAGCAGACTGAGCCAACCGAGCCGTCCGAGTCGACCGTGTCGATTGAGCTGACCGAGTCGGCCGAATCGTCCGAGCCGACCGCACCGCGCCCGCGCCCACCTCGCCCAGCTCATGCCTGGGCGAATGTTTTGGCCCAATTTCCTTCTTGGGCGAGTATAGCTCATTAAATGTGTGTGCTTTAGTGTGTGTTTATGGTGTGGCTATAAATAGATATTTTGCTTTGTATTTTTTGTCACCACTCTTATTTCCCATCTTTTTAGTTGGGAAATTCTCTCCCTCTTTTTTATTTTTCTCTCTATCTTTGTGTTGGGAGCTCCATGACTCAAATTTTCCAACAACTTTATTTTTATTCCAGATTCAAGCTTTTCACTCCGGTTTTCTTCAAGCATGCAATAGGAGAGTGGTACTTACTTTTAAGCTTCATTACTCTGTATTTGTTCCATTTTTACTTATGAAGTCTTTCAAGGTGAATTTGGTATTTTGCTTGTTGAATGAGAGAAAGTTTAGACTTTTTTATTTTCATTGCTTGTCTAAGTGTGTTAGGAATTCAATATGTACTTGTCTTGTGTTAAGGATGAGACCTTGTTCAAGGCTTAATCATTTAATTAAGAAGACTCGTGTTAGATTACCTAGGATCACTTAGCTAGCATGTTTCTCTTAGTTTATTTTTCTTTTTTTGAGTGGTGGAGACTCCGTGCAACCAAAGTTCCAATCTTTTCTCTAAAGCTTGCATCTTTCATCCTTTGCTCTTAATTTCTTAGCTTAATTTGTTCAATTCAAACCCAATCAAGCGAGTAGCATGTTTAGGTCCTTATTTTCGATTTCGTGAATTGACGACTAGATAGTAAACGAAGCTCCGAAAAACTTTCTTCGAGATGACGACCAGAGGTCGGGATTTATTCCAATCAGCTAAAAACTACAAACACAGCTCGCAGGCGACTACGCGGTCGCGGGGCGACATTGGCTGGCGAGTGAGGGCAGGTCTTAGGCAACGTGCGGGCAGGTCTTAGGCAACGGCGTGCTTGTTCGGGCGAACTTCCTGCATTTCCTAGTGATTTTTTTATCAACTTTCTCGGGTGCGATTTCCCTACAAAATACAAGATAAAAAAAAGAAATGAAAAACACAAAACACCAAAACAATATGAAAACCCAAAAACTAGCAAAATGGCTAAAAGGACCGAGAAAAATCTAAAATAAACTGAAACGAACACAAATAAAACACTTAAAATCATACTAAATAACAACAAAAACATATAAAACACACTCGGTCAAAAATTCATTAGATTAAAAGAGAAAAATCATAAAGTTCTAGGAAAGAAAAGAGAAGATAGTGTTTCAAAAATTATGAAGTTCTAGTGAAGTTCTAAGAAGACATGTCTTTATTTTTTTCCCAAGAATTGATCGTACGTGGAATCTGAGGGACATCCGAGCTATCGACGCCCATAAATATGAGTTTGGAGAGATGTTGGGACATATGGTAAAAGATCAATAGGTCATTCATTTGTTAAGTACAGCAGACTGTGTAAGTTGCCTCAGAGTTGACAAATTTTAAACTGTAAGGTTCGAATTCTAACTTTAGATCCGTTGGGGCTCAGAATTAAATTCTTATATATTCGAGTCGTTGCAAAATCATCGTCGTTCTTCACTGAACCCTAACAATTTGAAACTAACGTAAAATCAAAGGAAAATGGGAATCTATTTACTTTTGGCATATTAATAGGCTAGAAAAAATAAGCCACCAATCTATGTATATATATAATTGCTGACAAACTTCAATAAATTTTATTCAACCACAATTAATAATAATATGAGTTCATTTAATTACAATAGGTGTTCATTTAATAAAAATATGTTTAGCATCTAATGAAAATCTTTATGACTACCATTCAAATGACAGTTATACAAGTAAAACCTTATTATCATTAATTTTTTATTCTGTAACAACTTTACAAGAGTTTAAATTTTCTGAATATATAATATTAAATTATTTTTTTACTAATACTCCTATTTTGTATTATAATTATACAATAACTAAAAAAAAAAGACTTATATGGAAGTTAAATAATTGATATTCATATTATAAATTTACATATAGTCAAAATTTTAAAATGTAATACACACTTTATCTAATTTAAATTTTTAAATATCATATAAATATATATAATATATAAAATTTTATATCCCTCTGTGCATGTGTACTTGTGCATGTGCACAGGATCAAATACGTGGTAGAGACAAACATTCGATAGGGTGGTTGGCTGGAAAAGTTTGAAAATAGTCCTCAACTGTGGACGTGATGCATGTTTCACTACTAAGGTCCAACAATGTGTTGGTTGAATTTATTAATTTTAAAAAAAACGTTGTTAATCCCTTACGTGCGAAATTATCATCATAAAATTTCAAACATATATTGCAACATTGAAATATCAACATCAATGCAAATGTTTTAAAAAATATTTACTGCTTGTCCTTATTAAAATAAAAAAGAAATTTGGGCGTTCTTTTGTCAAAGTGAAAAATTATCATAACATGGACCTAATAAATATTCTGATATATATATATATATATATATATATATATATATATTGAATATTACATATATTAATACATATAAACATTATATAATAAATTTAAATGCACTGAATAAAATGTATTGTTTTTGCAAATTGTACCCAGTCTCTATATATATAATTAGAATTAGAATTATATGTGTAAAAAATAATGAAAGAAATAAGAATAATTATGTGTCATTGGATCTATCAAATTAATGGTCAAATGTGCAGTGTCACTATCGTAAAAAGTGTAAATATACATTTGACGACTCAATAAGGACAAATAGAACATATACACATCTATTATCCATGCCCCAACTGATCGACAATGGGCCCCACTCATCATACTAACTATCCCCTCTCTCTCTCTCTCTCATACACTAACACGCACTCACACTTCACACGCACACACTCACAGAGCACATGTACACATACACACTTACACACCGCCGTGAGCTCCGCCGGCCACCTCCCGTCCCATCGCCGCCTTCCTCCCTCTAACACGACTTTCGTCGTCGTCCCTGCGGTCGTGTTGGAGGTTGACCTGTTGTCGTGGCTCCCTCCAGAAATAATTACATGCACATTAAAAAATTATTATTTATAGTATAAAAATGAGTTTAGTATTTTAATATTTTATATTATTTTTTGCTGTCAAGACATAATATATATATATATATTATAATATATATATAAATAATATTTTTTATATAGTTTGGTGGGTTCAGTTATTTGGGTTATTTTGAAAATAAAGCCAAAATCAAACCAAAATAACAGAAAATTTAAAAATAAAAAATGATAAATGGACCGACATATAAAACCCGTACCAAAAGTTTTATTCCAGTCCGTTTCAGTCGGTACACTGTTAAGCTAAAGTACAATCTCACGGGCTCTAATGTAGATTTTGTCTAACACTATTATGCCTTATGCATCGCGAGTATTTTAATGTGCATATCTAGACGTGATATTGTGCAATGCATTATACATTATTGTGCAATTCAATAGTGTTCATTTGAAAACAAGGGGGAAGTAAGAAAAATTAGTTGAAGAATTAATAATTTTATTGAATAATAGTTATATGGTAATATAAAATTTTATAAAATAATTGATAAATATAAATACATGGCTGAATGAAAACTAATATTGATAGAAAATATATATTACTAATTGAATTTAATTTAAAAAACTATTGATAAGATTTATGAGAAAAACAAATATGTAGTTTTATCTAGTGAAGTGACATTTAAAATTATTTATGTTTATATTATAAATTAATTTGTCTCACACTAGTATAATTAAATAAATTTTATTTAGAATAAAACATATTATAAATTATCCACCAAATATATTTTCAATTAGTGAAGCTTGTATTGACCTATCGATTTTGGACCATCACGTTTATATAAATATTCATACTTTCAAGTAGAAATACCACAATTAAAAAAATAATGTAAATACAAATATATAAATATATATATATATATAAAAAGGATCGTATGAGAATGACTCTTAATGCGAGAAATGAGAATAAGTTTGGATCATGGGATCAAGCATATAAATGGTTATGATTAAGTCAAACTATGGTCAATCATTAATGGCAATCTGATAATTATTAACCATAGTGTTGTCAAATATTTGTATTTGACCAATAATTAAGGGTAAAGTGGTAAACATATAAAGTGGGACCCACTCATTAAATCAATTTATAAAGTGGTAAACATATGAAGTAAAATGGTTAACACACATTTTTCTCTCTCCTAAAAAAAACGCACACACATAATCACAGAAAACACACACCATCGGCACCACCACTGCAGTTGCCGTCTTCCGCCCGCCGCCGGCAACCGGTCGTCAGATCTCGTCGCCACCGTCCCCAACCACCGTCACCAACCGGCAGACCGACCCCCGTCCGCCGGCAGGCCCACCTGCACAGTCCCACCGCCGCGCATCACCAACCTGGCCGCGCGACTTTGCCACCTGCCGCCACGTATCCTCAGCTTGGCCGCGGCGACTCCGCAACCAATTGTCGCACATATTTAGATCGGCCTCCGCGGCTCCCCAGTCGACCGTTGCGCCTCCCAACCCAGTCTCCGCGCATCCTCAGTCTGGCAGAGGCGACTCCAAAGCCCCGCCGCTGTCACCACTATCTCAGCCCGCCACATTCCGCCGTCGTCACCATCTCTGCCCGCCACATTCCGCCCTCATTCTCCACCATATCCACACAGCAGCTGAGAACTCCGAGGATTCAGACGCCTCTGGTCGGAGAAGATGAACAGTCTAGCGTGGTGTGTGTGTGTGTTAATTGATTTGGGGCCTTTGGTCGGAGAAGATGAACAGTCTAGCGTGGTGTGTGTGTGTTAATCGATTTGGGGCCTTTGGTCGGAGAAGATGAACAGTCTATTGTGGTGTGTGTTAATTGATTTGGGGCTTTTCTAATGACAATTAGATAATCCTTAGGGTCTATTTTGCAATTTCTGAAATTTTAATATATGTATATTTTATTATGGAGTGCAATTTATAACTTAATGTAAATTAATTTATGCATAATAATGACACCTTAGATGTACAATATTTTGTGTAGGTGTGCAATTTAAAAAATAATGTCATGTGTCTTCGAAATTATTTAAAAAATATTTTTTTGATAACATAATTGCACGATATTCTGTATAAATATGCGCTTCAAGGTGAAATTTAAAATTTCAAATTGAAAATTTTGAAATAATTAGTTTAATTTGTCGGTTAACCCAAATAACTAAAATAACCGACATAAATTATATTATTTATTATAAGAAAATGATTAGTATTCAATATATTTTTTTAATCAATAATTTATATTATTTTTTAAAAATATTAGTATATATGTAAACGAATTATACAGTGCAATATAATAGTTATTAAGATGCAATTCGTCCAACGATTTGGTGCACGATGTCAGTATGTATTGTACAAATTGAACCAACCGAACTTTTATCACAATCAAATTGAAAATGAACATAATTAATTGGTTTATTCGGTTTGGTTAACCGAATTATTCTAAATTATCTAAATAGTTCGTTAACTATATTAAAATTATTTTTAATACGCTAACAATTTTATTTATTATTTTTATATTATTTTAGGTTGAAAAAAAAAATGAGTTTGGTTGGTTACATTCTCTATTAATGCGACTTATAGTCGTGATAAAGTGCAATGCATTGTTTTATAAAGTACAACGTGTTGATGTATAAAGTGCACTTTATGTTGTGTGGAGTTTTGACCGGAGTTAATGGTGGAGTGTTGTGACTTGTGATAAAGTGCAGCATGTTGTGTTATAAAGTGCAACGTATTGATATATAAAGTGCAACTTGTTGACGTTGAAAGTGCAACGTGTTGATGTATAAGGTGAACTACTGTAATTTTAGTACGTTACCATTCTTGTGTTTTACATGGACAACTGATGTAATTGATGTTAAAATATTACGTATATCCATTTTTTAGAGTTATGGTGTGTGGTATTTTGGCAGGAGACGTTAATTGTGGATTGCGGTGATAAAGTGCAACACATTGTTTTATAAAGTGCAACATGATGATGTATAAAGTGCAACAGATTTATTATATTTATTCGCCAATTTATTCATAATAACCAAAAATAAAAAAATTATTATTATTATAAAAACATGTCTGTGTTTAACATTTTTATTCAATATTATATATATGTATATTTTTTCTGAAGAGTAATAAATATATGTTTTATATTTTATAAGGAAAAAATAAAACAATATTTTTTATTAGTTGTTCGATTCAGATATTTCGATTTTTGGTTCAGTTTGTATATTATTATTGTATAGTGTAGTGAGAAATTTTGTGATGTTCATATACACATTGTTTTAATTGAAATTAATGTGCATTTAATAAATTTCTAATAAATTACAAATTCAACCCATAAACTAAATTGTAATATATTGAAATTTATAAAAATTGCAATAAAACCCCTATAAAATATCAAATTTCCAAAAACAAACACCCCAATTCCAAATTTCCAATCTCAATCCATGGTCTCCCGTCAAATCAGCCCCTGCAATTGCCGCCGGCGAACTCTTCTCTGATGGTGGACGATGGAAGAACGGCGGCTGCAACGGGAAGGAGTGAAGACCACGATGGTGAAGGTGGTCGGAGGCGCCTTCACCTTCACACTTGCAGGCGGCTGAGATCTGCGGGAAGGAAGTGATAGAGGCGTTACAGTCAGTTCCCGACGGAGGGAGGAGGACGACGACGAAAGCTCCGCCATCGGACCAGACGGCGGCGTATAAGGTGGTCGTCGGAGTTGATGACAACAATGGACCGCGGGATGAAAGCGCGACGGATATGTACCGGCTCTGAAGGCGGCAAATCGATGAAAAACACGGCGGTGGTGCCGGCGGCATTCTGGGCGAGGTGACGGCGCCGTCGTGGTGTCCGTATGTGTGAAGGTGACGGTCCTGCCGGCGGAAGGGTGAGTGTGTGTGACGGGGTGTGTGTGAGAGAGAGATAAATAATGAATCAATTAAAGAGAAATTTAATGAGGAGAAAGAGAAAGAGAGTTAATGAGGGAGATGGAGGGGTGAGTGGGTGACGTGTCGTGGCAAATTGGTGTGGTGTGTGTGGGTCCCATTATTTTTTTTGGTGTTGTCAATTACCATCTTATCCTTAATGAAGGTATAATTATGCATTTTTTAAGCCATTAGATCGCCCGATCTAATGGCTAGGATGTATTCTTATTTCTCGCATTAAGAGTCATTCTCACCGGAGCGTGACCATATATATATATAGGACTTCTAACCAAAAAAAAAATCGATCAAAACTTACTTGTAACTATATCCAAGCAAGCCCTAAATGGCTAAACCTTTCGTCCCTCCACGTACAAGAAATCTTTAATTTTAATTAGGGTAAATACTTTTAAACCATCCAANCCAGGGCAATTTGGGAATTCCAAATTTTTAAAATATTGCAAAAATAAAGGACCAAATCATAATTTATATGCTTTTATAACAACTCGACCTCTATTCTTTGTCAAATTCTCAACTACTAACTTATTTTTTATTTATTTTTATTCTTTTAGTTAAAAAAATTAAAAAAATGACGAAAACTATGTCAATTCAGAGCTCCGCCACCTGAAACCGTCTCTGCCGTCATCATCCTCCTCCTCCTCCTCCTCTCTCCCTCTCTCATAACCCCCTCTCCTCGGCCCCATTTCAACATCAAGATCACCAAAACTTCGACCTAATTTTCCAATTCTAAAACTACCTGCGAGTCAACATCGCACACACGACCTCGAACTACACCGTCGCCATCCTTTACCTCTCCTAATTCATTGCCACCATCCCCTGCCTCCAACCCAAATTCTTTATCTCATAACATCGGACAAGCCCCTCCTCCTCATCATCTGGCCTGGTTCAAACCCTGCCCTCCCTACGATTATGTTCAATCACACCTCGATTTGGTCCCCGCCGAGTCGTCCAAGTGGCCTCACAACCCCTTCACCACTGAATTAACCAACGACGGAAAGATCTACGCCCCCACCGCCCGTTGTTCTCGACTGGCTCCCTCCACCTCTCCAAGTTCAACCTCACTGGCGTGACGCTCACCACCGCCTTCAATTTCTAACTCACCGACCGCAACCAGAACAAGAAGATTGACTTCTACTATGATCATATCTCTGTTGGGCTACACTCCAGAAATGTGGACATCAGCGATAGAGTGTTTCCTGGCTTCGGGCACGGCAGGAAAAACACGGCAACGTTGATTTCGAGCTCGATCGTTATGATTCTCGTCGACACTGACGTGTCGCAGCTAGATCGAGCTTGAGGAGTGGCGATTCATCGGTGAAGATAGAGCTGGACACAAAGGTGAAGGTGCAAGTCGGCAAAATTGAGTCAGAGAAGCTTGGGATTATGGTCACCTGCGATGGAATCACCGAAGTCAATATCTTTATTTTTTTTTAAAACATACGAAATTCTTAAAAATGTCCTTAAAAATGAGCTTTGTTTTTGGTCAAATCGGGCTTAAACTTAGTAGTGGACAATATGACAAACTCGCATAGTTCAGATAATGATACAACTCGATAATCGCAATAGTTCAAACGGCAAAAAATAATTTTCCCTCTAATTATTAGCACTTTCTTGGTTTCTAATTATTTCTAGAACGTCCACGTCACTTTTCCTATGACCGCCCCACTATTCTTCTCTCTTTCACCATTTGCCCTCTCCCTCTATTTAAATTCTCCCCCCACAAGTCCACAACACGCCTCTACAGAAAAATCAAAAAACAAAATTAAATATATAGAGAGAGAAAAATGAGTTAGTTTCCCCCAAGAGAGAGAGAGATATTATTATGATCTGTTATTATGGGCAGATAATCAGCCAATCGCAAGATGATGAACAAACCAATGGAAGTCGCTAAGCTCCCAAAACACGTTATCGCCCATTCTCGCGTTTTCATCTTCGGATTCTACTGTTGGGGCTGGGAATTCCTCACCGCGCTTTTGCTCTTTAGTTGCTGATAATACATATATATATATATATATATATATATACGTCTTCGATTTAATTATTTTCTGGAAATTAATTACGATCGCGAAAGAAGAAGTAGATATTTCGACTTTAAAAAAGAAAATTATTTATTTTCGATTTTTCCTATTTGAATCGGACCGGGCTTTTGGTGGTTTTGGGGCAAAATGGCCCAGAGGTCGGTGCCGGCGCCGTTTTTGACAAAGACTTATAATCTGGTTGACGATCGGGAAAGCGACGACGTCGTATCGTGGAACGACGGCGGCACGGCTTTTGTTGTCTGGAAAACCGCGGAGTTTGCGAAGGATTTGTTGCCCAATTATTTCAAGCACAACAATTTCTCAAGCTTTGTTCGCCAGCTTAATACCTATGTAAGTCTTCTTCTTTTTCTTCATCTTCACTTTTTTTTTTCTATTATTATTAATTATTAATAATTATTATCGGTGTGTTTAATGTGGTCAGCTTTTGAGTAAATTCGCGACAAAGTAGATATATAGAATAATTAAAGCGCTCAACCTAGTTCATTAAGCATGGTGTGACACTGTGACTTTTAATTCCCTAGAATATGCTTTTGGATCTAAGGAGACTAACTTAATAATTTTATGGAATGTTTAAATTTTTGTGTTTCAAATTTAATTTGAAGCACAATCTCTTGGGTGTAGCAGCAGAATAATGTTTTGACAAGGTCTCTTCATTATAATTTTTGATAAAAAAAAAAAATACATATTAACCAATTATATCTGGAAAATAAATGACTATCTAAAAGTTAGAGAGAGAAGACATTTTTAGTGGCCATATTAAGCATGCAAAATTGGAGTCTTATCATTGTCCCCCATTTCTCTAAGTTAAGTTTATTTAATTAATTATAGCTTTGAGAATTTGATTTTATTTTTTTATATAAATAATTCTTTTTTTTTTTTGGATTTAGATTTACGGATTAAAGACTCTCCAGATTATTTCCTCACATTCTCTTGTGAAATAAAAGAAAAATATCCATGTACATAGATGTGCATAGGTGGTTACTAGATAAATTCCACAAGCAATAGCAAATAGAAGCAGAGAGAATTGATGGGAATTTCGGGTTGAATTTTCTATTTTCATTAATAAATTAACAGCGAGATTATTATTAGACAGATTAAATGGTTATGTCATACTTTTTTTCAACAATTTACTAAAATATCATAATTTAAAAACATAACATAAATAAAAATATTATATTTCATAGAAAATTAATTTACTTTTTTATAAAAAATTATTGTGAAATAAAATAAAAATAAGAAGAAGATGATGTGGGTAGGAAAATGGAGCCGCCAACAGCGGATATAGTTGAATTACGGAATTACCCAAATTCCCATTTCTAGTTTTCTCTGTAAAAGAATTCATTTTATTTAGGGCTCAATTTTCATGCAATTCACACTTACCAAACATGATACTGTTTAAGGATTTGGATGTAAAAGTTTTCCCGAACGTTGAAAATTGAAACTCTAAGCAATATACTACGTTTTTAGGTAAGATTTCACTCTCTGACATGTGATAATTCCCTATACAACATGTATGATACTATGATGCATCCAAGCTTTGAAAAAAAAAAAAAA
>BKCP01004405.1:1309172-1327140 GCA_008636005.1 Striga asiatica | reverse complement strand
AAACAAAACAAAAAAAAAAAAAAAAAAAAAAAGAAACAAAAACAAAAACAAAAAACAAAAAAGTTATAAGGATAACTAAAATGCATGAATTATTTTCGGTTTGCAATCATTTGCAATTGCTAAGACATTATTTTGGATCAAATTAGATTTAATCGTTATATTTGAACTGAGTTTCCCTCATACCCGTGTTTTCCTTTTATTGTTTTCTTTGTCTTGTTTTGAAGAAAAGTCATTTATCACGAAAACCTTTAAGAACATCAACTTTAATTTCTTTTGATGGTATTTGAATGTGTTTGTTTTAGTGAATCTAACAACAGATGTGATCGAACTTGCTCTCGTTGAAAATAATATTTCGTATTATTTGTACCCATATAATTGTATTATTTTACTGGATAAATATTTGTTTTTCAAAATTTAATGGTAGATTGCGACATGGGAAATTTAGAATCACGTTTTAGCAATATAATAAAATACATAAAAAATTGACATATTATATAAAAATTGGATATAAATACACATGTTAGAATCATGCCTTAGCATTATGTAAACTTTAAAATCTATAATTATAGATACATTATGTTATTCATTATATTAAATTTTATGTTAAATAAGCATTATGCTTTTCATAAAGGCACAATTAAAATTTAAAACTTAAAAGTTGGTTTTATGTGCTTAATTAGGTGATGTGCGTCTACCAATAATTAAAGTCGACAAAACGTCGCATAAGTCTTCTTTTGGCTGCCAGCGCATGTATCTATCTCATGATGCCTTGAATTAGAAGCATCTAGAAAATTTAAATTTAAATAAAATAATTGTTGATTATTTTAATTTATTTCCAATCCAAAAATAATTAGGTTCGAATTATTCATAAATATGTTGATTATTTATGGTCATGTTACATTATTAATTACATTTTAATATCATTTCCTATTATAACTATATAATTGTAAATATATTTTAAAAGTTAATAATTTTTGTATTTTTTATCAGTTTTACATATATAATATATCAAATTAATCATCTCTTGATGAGTTTTGATTTAACGTCCACATTGTATGTATAAAAAAAATAAATTATATTTATCTTTATAACAGTAATAAAATTATTTTTTAATATCAATTAGAAAAATAAAATTATTTGTCAATTAATATATTTATATTTCAAGTAGTTATATGATATAAGTTATAAAAATTACTATACTACATAATAATATATTTTTTTTAAAAAAAGTAAATAAAATTTAAAATAATTTTTCTCATTAATTTTAAAATTTAAGAATAATTTTTTAACAAGCACCCGTGTAATACACAGGTGTAATTATTATATTTACTTTCACTACAAAAATATTGTTAAATTTCAATAGAAAATCCTACGTTAATATATTTCAATGAAAATTCCAACAGATATTTCAATTGTATAGCTTCTATTGGAATGATTCCAACGAAATTATTCTGTTGGAATTAGTTTTCCATTGGAATTTAGATGGAATTTTATCACTTCAACGGCATTATTCTAACGGTCTTTTATCGTTGGAATATACAATTTTCGTTGAAATTTTTATCTTCACCCATATTTCAATCGTTGGAAAATGTACCATTGGAATCGTCAAAATCCAATGAAAATTTCATTAGAAACCTCATTACAACGGGTTATTTTTGTTAGAATTTCCATTGAAATCCATTGAAAATTTCAAAAGGAAATAATAGCATTGTAATATCCATTGAAATTGTCGTTGGAATTTTTCGTATGAATTTCATCACATTCTTGTAGTGGGAGTGATAGATCTTTTCTTGAAATTATGATATATAATATTATTACACAAACTAGTGTATACTCCGTGCGATGCATGGAAATAATATTAAATTAACAATATTATAAATAGACCTCGAGTTTGAGTCACTCAATGACCGAAGTGAAAACTACTATTGATCCTATTTAAAAAGAGGAAGCAAAAAAAATAATTATAAATTAAAGAGGAAGATAAACAATACTTAATAATTATAAATTAAAGATTCGGGGTCAAACAATGTAAAATTATTGTGTATAAGATAATATAAAAAAATTTGATTACACACCATTTCAAAATTATTATTATACTTTTTTGTATGGTTAGCTTATAATATTTGTAAAAATATTAGTAATTAGACCGATAAAAATTAGCTTCTTAAAGTAGATAATGGATTTTCAGTAGTAATTATGAATTGGTTTCTATTTTATTTTATTTTTTCTTTTTAAAGATAATGGATTTCTAGTAGTAATTATGAATTGGTTTCTATTTTATTTTATTTTTTAAAATCTGTATAGATAAGGGATGAAATTTTTTAAACACGGGAGACGTATGCAATGAGATTTTGTAACAGAAGAGATAAGCGTGTAGATTTATACTAAAAATAAGAAAAAGAAAAATAAATATTTATTGTCAAACAACGGTTTTGATAAACTAAAAAAAATGAGCTGATTTTTTTGCCTATTTAGATTTGTCCAACAATTACTATATTAGGATATATTTAATGATTTTGGCGGAAAAAAGTTTCTAAATTTATAAAAAAAGTTATTCTTTTTATATAATGATAGATGATCTTAATGTTGACGTTAGGTTGATCAATTATTGATAGAAATAAGTAAATTGAAATATGATTCACCATATTATATGTATTATTTTTACTAATATAATTGTCTAATAAGCAGTATGCATAATTTGTATATTAGGTCTTATTTGACACTACAAAATTCACTACTATATTTTTATTTATTTTTCTCATTTCACCCTATATTTTTTAATTAAAAAATTTCGACACCGTACCATATATGTTATCCATTTGTCCTTTTCTTTTTCAGGGTTTTCGTAAAACCGTACCCGATAAATGGGAATTCGCCAACGAGAACTTCAAGCGAGGGCAGAAGGATCTCCTCGTCCACATTCGCCGTCGAAAAAATGCACCCGCAGTGGCTAAGACCGCGGCCGCTGCGGTAGCCGAAAACCTCGCTTCGCCGGAATTCTCCGGCGAGGATCCCGGATCGAGCTCCACCTCATCCCCAGATTCCAAAAATCCTAACTCGGCCGAGACCCAAGCATCGGCTCAGCTAGCTGATTTGTCCGGCGAGAACGAGAAATTGAAAAAAGACAACCAGATCCTGAGTTCCGAACTCGCACAGACCAAAAGGCAGTGCGACGAGTTAATAGCCTTTCTGACCCGACGCGTGAAGGTGGCACCGGAGCAGATCCGCCGCATCATGAATCTCGAATCAGATTCGGCCGCCGCCGATTCGGCCGATGGCGGCATAAAATCTGATTTTGGCGGTGATGAAGAAAACGAGAACTCTATGAGGCTCTTCGGGGTGGTGGTGAAAAAGAAGAGGGGTTGTAATGAGAATAATGAATTTTCAGGGCCTCAAAATAAAGAAATGAAAATGAGTCTTGAAGTTTGCGTGCCCTGGATGAAAATGTCTACATCACCTAGGGAGGGCAGCAAGGTCTGTAACTGACCATAGGGGTCGTGCCACGTGTGGAGGGGTCAAAATAAAGAAGGGTGTTTTCGAGTGGGTGAATGTTTTATATTTATGCAGTTGTGACTTTTCTGTGAGGTGGAAGATCAAAAAAGCCAATGGGTTTTCCGTCTCGAATTTAAAGGTTTATATCAATGAAAATTTCAATCTGAAGGTTTGTGTTGTTGTAGTTTGGTATAACGGACGGGATTATGTATCTTAATGTAGTTACAGATTTATCATAATAATAATAAATAACCATACTGATTTTGTGCAGTCTTGTGATATAAGTTTCTTGGAGTTGGAGCTTCTTCTTTTTTCGAACGATGTTTATAGTCAATAAAAACGGGCTTTAGTTTATAACTACAAAATGGTTTCGTTAGGCTATCTGCCTCATAAATTGATTTTTATCATATTTTCGAATATATAGTTCTTTTATATTTTTGTGGTTGTACACATGAAGAGAAAAAATTCGTGTTTGTAGCGACATAAAAATGGGAAATGGCAATGTTCATTTGTATTTGAGTATCAGTTGGAGGAAAGATATTTATTTGCCTTTGCGTTAGAGGGTTCAATTGGAGAGGCTCTAAAGAAGAAAACACTTTTTTTTTTTTTTTATCTTGTTTTGGGAGTTTGTTCCTTCTCTAATCTCTACATTTTTCTGTCAATACATTTTTTTGTCAATTATGGCCTTAGAGCATCTCTAACCGATACCCAAAACTCAAAAAAATGCACTATTTTTGTTCCAACCGATACTCAGACCCAAACCCAAATTGCATTTTTTCCTCTTGTTCTGATTGTACAGACGCAAATTTGCGTGCTTCCTGTTCACAAACGCAAATGTCTTCACAAATTGCAATATGACCCCGATGACAGACAGGTGAGATTGGATATGTTTATTTCCTTTCTTCTTTACAGTATTTATGCCAATAATTAATTTTTAATATATTATAAAATTTAAGTGAATGTCAATAATTAAAATTTGAGGCTAATTATTTCTAGTGACTACAACAGGTTTGTATATATATATATATATATAGGATGTGGTTCAAATGAGAATCAAGTTTTAGTGTGAGAACCGCTATTTTTATTTGGGCGTAGTGCTATGATTGATTGTGTTTGATGCTATTTTTAACTTGAATGAATTTTATTAAAAATAGTAACACAATTTCTGGTAGCACTTGTGAAAATGATAGCGTCATCTTATATGAAAAATAGCATCATACACAACTAAAAATAGCATCAAAAATGGTTTTCACGGTTCTCACACCAGGATTAGTTTTTATTTGAACCAACCCCTATATATATATATATATATATATATATATATATATATATATTACTTTTTATATATTTAGTGGTATTGATGTAGTATATATTTCTGTATGTTTAGCTCTATATTTTATTTTTATGTAATGTAATAGCTAAATATTATTCTGTAGAATAATTATAGTTATATATAATTTTAAAATTAGAATGAAATACTAGCATTAAAAAATACGAAATATATTTCAATGTACGTATAGGTATTTTATTTGTGTCTCAACGTATGTTTGGATTGTAATTTTCAACTTTCAAAGAATATTTATTTCTCTAATTTTTTTATGTATATGAATTTGAGCATTAAAATTAATTTTATTACATAAATTGCTAATCGAATTTAAAATAACAATGTGGTTTAATTTGTGAAGTTGTAAAATATTTGGGTAGTATTGAAAAGTTGTAAAAGTTGATGAGAAAAGAATATTTGAGAATATTCTTTTGAGTTTGAGAATGAGTTTTTCGGTTGGAGATGAATTACTGTTTGATGCGACACTTACTGCAAAATGGGTTTGAGAATGAGTTTTTCGATTGGAGATGGTCTAACTTTGACCAACCCCAACTCCATCCTTGATCGCTACCTGCCTTTTCAATTTTTTTGAGAGAAAATAAAACACAATTATTTGAAACTCCAATGAACTACCACCATTTGGATTCGTATAGAACACACACACACACACACATATATATATATATATAGTAGCTGGAAGAAATTTATTTTCCCGCTCAAACTACTTTTATTACTTCTAAGTCTTAATTTGTTTGCCTGAATTTTGCTAATTCCAATATTAATCAATTCGTGAAGTAAAATTAAATCTACAGTGTTTCCGTGACGACTCCTCACAAGATCTGTCGAGGCGGTTCGTCCGCAATTTTTGGGTCTGAGTTCTAAAATTTGTAGTTCTGTTGTGACTTAGCTATGGTGTGGGTTTCGTGTGTCGGTTTGGGTGGTCTTTTTGGCCAGTCTGTTTGTTTATTATGCATGTTTTTCTTTTGTCTTTCTGGATTTGTGTTTTGTTTAGTGAAGCGTCGTCTGACGCATAGTCTACTTCATGGAGTTTATTTTGTGGTTTTTTGTTGTCTCCTTGATAGAGTTTGTACCACCTTGAAAACATGTGTCATTTCAAGGGTTCGGTCTAAACTTGTTTTGGCTCCTATGGTATCAGTTGACACTTCTATTGTACTTTATTGAGTTTCAAGTTATTAATATATTTGTCATTTGGAAAAATAAACAAATAACTAAATAAGTTTGAGAAGCATGTTTGTTTATGAAAATTTTTCAAAAAAATTCTATATTTTAACTCAACCATTTTTTAACTCAACCCTACTATCATCAATATTATCAATATAATTAAATAATATCAATCAATCATTAATACACACCAAATCATCTCTTCAACCATCACTACTGTTCACTCACATTATTTTAACTAATCATCACCTCAAATCATCTATCTCCTACTTTTACATCAAATTAATTTTAATTATTTTATTTTAAATATTATTTTAATATACCCACTAACAACTAATTATACCACATTTTTCAAAATTAACAAAACCAAACAAAAAAAATCCAACAACAACAAAAGATTTTGGCCTCGTTTGTTTATTGGCTTTTCAAGCTTTTTTTGGCCGTTTGATAAGTTGGCTGCTTTGACTTGTTGATCCGCTAAAAAAATGTTGTTTGATTTTCAGTTGTTTTATATTAGCTTTTTACTTGGAACGCTGTTTTTCAAAACGCTACTCCTAGGAGCGTTTGAGATAGCGACTGGAATTTCAATGTTTGCATTTTTAATTATCCTCTTAACAATGCATTGAGTCTTTTAATTTTGATGGATTCTTGTACGGCTGGTTATTTACTTATTTATAGTGGGGGTAGGGCAGTAGGGGAGTGGGAGTTTAGAGTCTTTAGACCATCATTTTTTAAGTGCATAAAAAATTAAAATTTTAGTGGGCAGATAACAACAAGAGTATTATTTGTGTCATTTATTTTTTTAAAATATTATTTTAGTATTTTAAAATTATTTATATTTCACTTATTACTTCTACTATAAAAAATATAAAAAATAATTGACTTTTAAGTTTAATTTGTATTTTTATTTCACTTATACTTTTACTATAAAAAAATAATTTAAAAATACTTATTATATCAAAAATATTTTTTGTAAGTATAAAATAAACAAAGGAATATAAGAAATGTATATTTATATATAAAAAATTCAAGTTAATAATAAAAAATATATTTTAACAAATCAATAAGCTACTTTTACCAAACATATTTTTAAAAACCGCTATTACTATTCGCTAGTCAACACAGTTGATACAATCTGCTGGTCAAAACATCTAATACAATCAGCTAACAACTAACAGGTATCCGCTAACTACCAAGGCCAAATTTATATCCAAATATGTTAGAGCATCTCCAATGCAACTTTTGACATTATAAAAAGTCATCCATATCATCAACTTTTAAAAGTGTGTCTCTATTTTTTTTCTCCAATGCATCTTGTCATGAACTCTTTCATGATGAGGTGAATGTCATTTAATGTTGACAATGTTGAACACACTTTCTAATATCTAACACCATGTTAAACATGATGACTCATCAATTTACTTTATATTTGTTTTAATTTTTTATTTTTTTTTTGTATCAATGAATTATTTAATTGGTCCACCTATACAAATAACTTTTTATCAAATTGATGCATTGGAGATACTAGTTTCATTAAAATTTTTAGTCTTTTAATATTATTCCAACGTGGATTAACATTACAATCACTAATTGACACGTGTTAAAAATAATGGTCTTTCACACTTATAGCATTGGAGATGCTCTTAATGGATTTTACTTCTTGTTGGTGTTAGCCCCTCAAAATATCTCGCGGAATAGCCTATATTGGGGAAAAGATGAAAACCTCCTAGCCCGCCAATGGCGACAATCTCCGCCGGTTTCTCGCGCTCCACTTTCAATTTCTCACGGCCTTTTTCTTCTTCTCCGATTTCTTCTCGACCCTCGTTCTCGCGAGCTCGATTTTCTCGCTCGTCCGCCTCCATGGATTCCAGCGACGAGCTCAGATCGAAGTTTATGGAGTTCCCGTACGTTTCTGGCTCCCACAGAGACCTTATGGTGGACCTATTATCCTCTGTAGAGACCCGCCTTGGATCCTCGCTCGAGAGTTGTACTCTGCCTCCCGACGTACAACATTTCGAAAACTCCACCGGCTCTGCCCGTGGGTCGCTCCATCTCAGATCCGGTCTCCCTTCTTCTCAGGTGCTCTCTTCTGTTTATTCGTTAGTTTTCTAGCTTTCGCTTAATTGTAATCAAGTTGAAGGATTCAAAATCAACTAAACCTAAAGTTTCCTGCCACTGGTGTAAAGGTATTCAAAGACAACAGCAAAAACAGAAACTAGGAAATAGGCATTTTGAGTGTTTCAAGGTGACTGTGATGTGGTTACTTCATATATTCTTTCTGCTCAGTAAGTTGTTGGTATTGTGATTAATGCGTTGTTGGTTGATGAGGAAATACTCTCCTGGATTTCTTGGTAACCTTTGTTTCGGGTATGATTAATCAAAATACGCTTACACTTCTTCAATTTTCAAACATATTTCTTGTGATTTTGTTCCAAAAGTGAAAGGATTGTGTGAGTAAACAATGAAGCTTCTGTTTCATGTTTCGGGCTATTGATTCTACTCAAACCCAAACCCAAACTCAAACTCGAACCTAATGCAGAGATGCGCAACAAAAGATATCTACAAAAATTGTAACCAAAATGCGGTAGAGGCTAAACCATATCAACATCCTCTCAAAATTCATTAATTAGGGGTGAGTTCGTTTGGGATTTCTAAAGATTTTTTAAGACTTCAGAAATCATGGTGTATTTAATTTAGACTTTTGAAAGTCTCGAGTTGTTCATTTGAGATTTTGAAAAGTTTTACAAAATCAAAGGTATTTAGCTTATTATTTCATACTATGATTCGCTAAGACTTTTTATGATTTGCTGGGTTTTTAAAACAAAAAACTATATACGAAATTCCACACTAAATCTTACCTCCACCTCCAGACTTAAATGTTTTGCAGGATTCCTCCTAAATGTTAAAAAGTCTCAAAATGTCACTCTAAATCCCAAACGAATACACTAATATCATCACCAATCATATACACGTTGTTCAGATTGATTTCGTACTCGGAGGTTGGATCCACTGCCAGCTGCCGTCCGGCGAGGCCCTCAACATCACGACCCTCTCGGCATACCTAAAACCCTCGACCGACGCTCCTCATTTCCTCCTCGATCTCATCCAAACCGGGCCCACTTCCCTTGTCCTTATCCTAGACCTAACCCCACGCAAGGACCTCATCCTCTACTCGGACTACCTCAAGAAGTACTACGAGGACACAAACCTAGACAGGCACAGAGTCCGCATCGACGGCCTTCCCGAGGCAAAGCCCTACTTTTCACCCTCACTCTACGTACGGTCACTCCTTTCCCCGACTGCGATTTTGGTATCGGTTGGTGGAGAAAGGAGTGTCGAGGATGTGATAAGGGAGCACGTGGGGCCCGTTGCTCGTGAGGTGTTGGATTTTTGGATTGGGTTGTGCTCGTGTGCGGTGGGGAGCGTGGGGGGAAAGGAGAGGGACTGTTTGGTTAGGAGGGATGGGATTATTAAGAGGACGACGGTCGAGGTGGATCTTGGGTCAAGCTTTCCGAGGCTGTTCGGGCATGAAGTGGCAGATAGGGTTTTGGGTGCTTTGAGAGGATATTATGGTAAATGAAAAAGGATGTTTGGTGGTTTTGTGCAGTTGCCTTTGTGGTGTAATTGTGAGAAGTTCTATGGGGTTTGTTGTGTTGTTTTGTGTAGTTCCCAATTTTGTGGATGGTCACCAAAAGTTGGCACCTTTCTTGTCTTCTGAAGGTGAAAAACTAAAGATAAACATATGTATTTGCATTTGTCATAACCTTTTAACTTTTTGGCAAATTTAAATTGAACTTTTGAGTAATTGTAAAATAATCACGAATACATGACTTGTTATACGAATTCATAGCCACTCACTATTTTGGCAACGTGGCCGGTAAACTTAAGAGGACGTGACAAGTTTGATTCAATTTCACACCAAGGTTATTGCATATAAAATCACTGATATTTTGATTTGGTTTTTTTTTTTTTTTTTNATAAAATTCAACTTTAAAAACTTTAATAAATAAATACATCAATTTTTCTTTGATTATGACTCGAACCCAAAAATGTTTCTAATGATTTGTTTTTTACTCGTCAAATATGAAATGAGCTTTTGTATGCTGTATATCCATGTAAGAAAAAGAAACTAATCAACTATATACATACAGATAAAACTAATTAGTGCACCAAAACTACTTAGGTCTTCTTGATCACAAGAAATTAATAGACAAAAACTGTTAAAAAAAGATGGACCAAATTTTTTATCTCTGAAGTTAGTGGAAATAAATTAATTATGACTTATTGATGTCCATGTACAAATATCGTGTCGCAGAGAAAGGATGACACGCAAGAAGATTGTTCTTTTTTAAGTGGCAAATAGCACTTAACTTTATTCTTGCATTGTGTTTGTACTTTAATAATAATAACTCTTTGATGATCATAATCCAATCAATATAGACACTAATATTTGTATTATTACTTTGCCTAAAAATGTCGGAGGCGGGAAATGTACTAACAAAACCATTGGAACATTTTTTATATTTGAATTGCACGGGAAATGTACTAACAAAACCATTGGAACATTTTTTATATTTGAATTGCAATGGGAGCAAAAGATAATGTATGTATTTGCTTGTTTTTCTAAAGTTGATTTGAGTTATGTTTGCAATTAACATAATAACAATAGACTTGCTCCATCAAGCACACCCCTATACCCGAAGATAGAATGCAACTTTCATGCTAACTACTCTGGTGGATGTGGAAAAACAAGAAATCTCTGGATTTTTGAAAGCACTTGAAGATCAGAAGCTCAAACTGTCAGACTAGCTTTATTGGAATGGTCTGAGTTTGCCTCCGTTTGTAAATAGTCTATGTCCTTGCTAGTAGGTTAGTTTTAGGGTAGTTTTTGCTTTTTTTCTTTTGTGTTAGTAGGTTTTGTTAGTTTGCTAGGTCCTGGGAAAGGGTATAGTGGCAAACTAATTTTGGAGTTAATGTCTTTAGATTGAAGAGACATTAGCAACTGCCAGAGTTGGTTAATTAGTTCATGGTGCCAAAGAGTTTTCTTTGTCATGTGTAATCTCTCTGAAGTCTTGTTATTTAGGAGCTCAGCTCCTGGCATAGTGCCAAAAACTTCTTCTTTTTGTTATAAAATTTATCGTCTTGGAAAAAAAAAACAGACTTGCCATGTTCTTTTGAATTGTCAACCAAGCTGACAAAAAAATGATCGTTGATTAACTTTGGTTTCACCTTAGCAATATTTCATGATCATGTCTTCCCATGTTATATATTTAGTTTTACACAAATTCTCGTTTGAATAGTTTAACGGTTAAACGAGTCGACCTGTCATATTAGTACGATAAAAGTATATATTTATGTTATGAAATGATATATTTTTATTTATGTTATTTATTTAGAGCATGAAATTTCAATTTGAAAATATATCAAGAAAGTATATTTGTCTGACAGCTCGGTCAACCTAATAGTAATCTTAATGTTATTTTTAAAATATAATAAAACTTAACAATACTACTAAAAATATAAATAAAAAACCTTAAACCAACTATAAATAACTAATATTTCAATGTTATTTCCCAACTGTATAATAATGGCCAACTCATGGCGCGCTTCCTCTCGCGACAAAGCCCATCATCCATGCCATGCCAGAAATTCGACCTCACGCAAACCCACACCTAACCAGCCATTTTCTCTCTGCATTGCCATTTTGCCGTAAAATACGAGACTTGAAGGCCTTAAACTCCCTCCTAATAGTTCATGGACTGATCAGACACGGGACCGCCGTTAAAAGCTTCATCAACCACTGCTGTCATCTGGGTTTTCCAGATTTAGCTCTCCTCACTTTCAAATCAATCGAAAAACCAAATCTTTACACTCAGAATTTACTCCTCAGGAGCTTGTCTGATAATGGGCTGCCCGAAGATGTGTTCTCTGTCTATGAGAAATGCCGGGTTTCCGGACTTTATTCAGATAATTACACGTACCCTTTTGTTATCAAGGCTTGTGCCGCTTTACGTGATGTCTGGTCTGGCAATATGGTGCATTGCGTTGTCTTCAAGAATGGGTTTGGAGAAAATCTGGTCGTTCAGACCGCGCTTTTGGACTTCTACTCGAAAATTGGGCAAATGGCTAATGCCCGCAAGGTGATCAACGAAATGACACAACCGGATTTAGTCGCTTGGAACGCGTTGATTTCAGGGTACTCTTTAAATGGGCTTGATTATGAGGTGGTTAAGGTTTTTCGGGATATGCTTGCAGCGGGCTTGAAGCCTAATGCCAGCACGTTGGCGAGTGTTTTTCCCATGTGCTCTCGTGTTGGAGTTCATGGGTTTAGTGTTTGTCTTCATGGTTTGGCCTGTAAACTTGGGGTAAATGAGGATGAGTCTTTGGTGCCCGCTTTGATTTCCGTTTACGCTAATTGTGGGGATTTGTCGGCAGCTAGAGGGATTTTTGATGCGTGGACTGGCGAAAATGCTGCCATTTGGAATGCCGTAATATCTGCTTATACGCGAAACCAAAAACCGGAAAATGCTTTTGCACTGTTTAAAACGATGCTAATGGATGAAGTAAACCCGAATATGGTGACTTTTGTGTCTCTTTTCCCCTCATCCGAGAATCTTGATAGCATCTCATATGTCGAGTCCTTGCATGCTTGTGTAGTGAAATATGGATTTGAGAGACAAGTCTCTGTTGTCACGGCTCTTCTTTCTGTGTACGCCAAGCTTGGAAATGTGAATTCGGCCGAGTTCCTTTTTCGTGAAATATACGTGAAGAACACCTTAATTTGGAACTCAATGGTCTCAGCATACGCTGGTCATGGCCTTTGGCAGCAGAGCCTGAATGCATTTCGTCTCATGCAAAAGGATGGTTTTAATCCGGATCAAATCTCGATTATTAGTCTCCTTTCTTCATGTTCAGGATTGAAAGCCAGTCTGCTGGGAAAGTCCGCGCATGGTTTTAGTATCAAAAGAAAGTTCGATTTGAATCTCAATGTGATAAACGCATTGTTGTCATTTTACTGCGAATGCCGTGAGTTGGCCTATTCTTTCAGGATATTTGATAGAATGGATTTTAAAAATATTATTTCATGGAATACAATTATTTCCGGATGTGTAGATAATGAAGAATTCGAGCGGGCAATGATCTTGTTCTATGAGATGAGGCAAAAAGGTGTTGACTTTGACTCTGTTACCCTGATAAGTATCCTTCCATCTTGCCATGAGTGTGAAGAAAATCCATTTCTTGGTTCGTCTATTCATTGCTTGTCTGTCAAAACTGCTCTTTCTTCTGATATATCATTAGCTAATGCTCTCGTTAGCATGTACGTAAACTGTGGAGAGATTGATTCAGCGAGGTTACTATTTGACGACATGCCTGAAAAGAGTGTAGTTTCTTGGAATGCCATTTTAACCGGCTACCGTCAGCATAACCTGCAGAAGGATACCATTGATCTGTTCAGTGACATGATAAGAGATAACCAAAAGCCAAATTACGTAACTTTACTAAATGTGTTACCCGAATGCAACACCCTTCGTGAAGGTAAATCCGTGCACGCATATATCATTAAGAATGTGGTCCCACTCGAAACTCCTCTTCTCACGTCACTCATCGTCATGTACGCGAGATACGAAATTCTAGAGTCGTGCGTGAAATTATTCCACGTTGGAGATAAGACGAGTATTTCCCTGTGGAATACGGTTATATCTGCTCATCTACTTTCGAAAAACAGTACCATGGCATTTGTTTACTTTCGTGAGATGATTCGAAATAAAGTAGAGCCAGATTTTATCACAGCACTCAACCTCATTTCGGCTTGCGTCCAAATCAATAACTCGCGTATAGCAAAGGCTGTCTCGGCTTTTCTTGTGAAAAGTGGATTTGAGAGAGACGTGGCCGTTAGCAATGCATTGATCGATATGTACGCAAAATGTGGTGACATTTTCACCGCACGAATGGTGTTTGACGAATTGCCTCAAAAGGACACCATTTCTTGGAGTGTGATGATAAACGGGTACGGATTGCATGGGGATGGTGCATCTGCTTTGTCTGTGTACTCGCAAATGAGGTCTCTTGGTTTGAGACCAGATAAAGTTACCTACATTAGTGTTTTATCGGTTTGTAGTCGTGCGGGTTATGTCGAACAAGGAAAAATGGTTTTCGAGACTATGTTGAGCGAAAAGTTAGTGTTGGGGTTCGAGCACTATGCTTGCATAGTTGATCTTCTTAGTCGGACGGGACACTTGAATGAGGCGTATGAGATTGTGAAGAATTTGCCCGATAGGCATTCGGCTAACCTCGTTGGGTCGTTAATGGGTGCTTGCTTGAGTCATGGGGATTATGGGCTCGGAGAGGAAATAGGTAGGTGGGCTTTGGATACAAGCCCGAGAGATTGTGGGCCGTATGTCGTTCTGCACAATATCTATGCAGCAGGAGGGAAATGGGTTGATGCAAAGAATGTTAGGGTGGCCATGGAACAAAGTCAGTGTAAAAAGGATCCTGGGATTAGTCTTCTAGATGGGAAATATGAACATATATAATTGACATCAAATGTAAGACATGTCGTTAAACATCAACTCGTGCCTGTTGATGGAGGAAATGAACAGTAATTTCGTCAAATACAAAATTTTTGTGTTAAACAGCCTAACTGTGTTAGACATGTCGTTCTTACATGCTTTTTGAAATTTCTACTTATACTACCAAACCAAACGTTATACTTCTTGTTTTATAAAGTAAAACATTTTTAACAAAAATATAAATTTTTATTAAAAAAAAATATGCCAGCTTAATGATTATGTCAGTGTATGTTGAACTAATGATTATGTCAATCTAACACAAAACCAACCGTTGATCGATATACCGCACACTTAACAAGCTTTGAAATTCGAGCTGAGGAAAAGTTCCAAACAACTCATTTGCTAGTGTGCACTAACGGATTCGGGGGATCTGTCGTGCCAATTTAAACCGTAGGTATCTACTGTGCAATATGGACCGTTGGATGTATTTAAAAGACATTTGACGGCCAAAAATTTTATCCACAATAAAATCAGATAAAAAAAAAAGAAAATTGAAAATACATATGCACGATAGAGGCTATACCTAAACAATTTCATCTTCTTTTCAAACGAAAACATTTCGTGTAATTCACAATTAATTTTTTTTNGTTAGAATGGGTAGAGTTGAAATTTGGATATTTTTCTCAAATCTTTCCCACATCGATTTTTCTCGCCATTTTTTTTTCTTTCAAATTGGAGATTTCTTTGTTTTTGTTTTTACCCAATTTTTTTCTTCAAGTTTTCAAGCTTTTCTATATTCTTTAATGGCGGATTTTTCAGCTACAGTGAAGTCTCTTTCTTTTTTGCTTTGGAGATCACAATTTTTTTTGTTAGAATGTTTTAAAGTTGGAATTTGGATATTTTTCTAAAATCTTTCTCACATTGATTTTTTGCCATTTTTTTCTTTTAAATTGGAGATTTCTTTATTTTTGTTTTTACCCAATTTTATTCCTCAAGTTTTTAAGCTTTCCTCTGATCTTTAATGGCAGATTTTTTAGCTACAGATGAAGTTTCTTTCTGATCTTTAATGGCAGATTTTTTAGCTACAGATGAAGTTTCTTTCTTTCTGTTTTGGACAGCCTGTATTCTTTCTTCGTTTTAATATAAAAAATTGTAAGAAAAAAATAAGAAAATCAATGGCCGTTAGATACTTATCCTATAATCCAACGGCCACCATCAAACACAGCAGAGCCTGCTGTAAAATTATTAACAGCAGGATCCCCCGCACCCTGCGCTAACACGATGGAATCACAAACAGAAGATGGGTAATTGAAAAACGAAAAACAAGAAAAAAAATCATATTGAAAGGAGATGTTCAGGACAGTTCGTACAAATCAACACAGGACAAAATTGCAGCACTACTAAGTAATAAATAATCCCACAGTCGAATGAATATGAATGCCACAATCCCAATACTCATCGACATGTTCCCCAAATTCTAACCTAATAGCACCAACTTAATAACACGTATATCACGAACTATTACAATAAGCAAACACATCAATCAACTCGTTAAAACATAAAACAATTCCATCTGAAAGTCGAGCCAAACGCAAATAAAGCCTTCCTGCAACATAATCCATTTTTTTACTTAAATATAGTTCAACAAGACACCAGCCAGCAACAACTAAAATACGCAATCAAAAAGACACCCCCAAAGTACTGGAAGCTCCAAAATTGCAACGGTGACTACTCCAAAACCAGCTGCTTATTGGAAAACAAAATCATACAACCAACCGAACTTCCGTAATTCGCATCCACAACGTAATTCCCAGCTCAATCAGTGGGACACGCGCCACTGTTCTGTTTGGCCACATAAATCTGTTTCACCTTTGAAGTATGAAAACCTTTATCCACACCACTCGACTGGTTACGTCCATAGTAGCCCACCCTTCGGTGAGAATATTCACTTCCCGAGCCCTGCCTGTGAGCAATTACACCTCCACTCCTTCGATAACCATACCTTCCTGTATTACTATTATTACTATTATTATTGTTATTATAGTTATTACTTCCCTGTTGGGCAGATGATACATTTTTCTTCGGGAATTGAGCATTGAGAGCACTTGTGTTCTGAGGTTTGCTATTCTCGGCAGTATCAGTCTTGATAGATTCGGGATTTGAACTACCGGGCAAGGTCTGGATGACAGATGCAGGAGAGTCGAAGCTTAGTTGGTCTGAGACTTCGAGATGAGAAGGAAATGGGCCCACGGTGGAGTCTGAGGAGACCTTGAAACTTGAGCTTTTGTTATTAGACTGTTTTGGGGAAGAGGACTCGATGAATCTGTTGGCGGCTTGGGATTGGTCCGTAGGATTTCCAGGGTTGTTGACTTGAGGAGGCAATAGGCTTTCTGTTTGGGATTGTGGTGGTCGAGAGACCGGGAGAATTGGTGAGGGAGGAATTGGGCCCCAGCGAGCTTGGACAGGCAAATCAGGAGCAGTCTGAAAAAATGGCAAATAAATAAATTTGACATTTCTTTCAGAAATACAAACATCCCATTCAAAAAGTTTGCATTTTGTAACAAGACAACCCCCCAAAACGCACATACAAACATCGACAGGATATTTACTCTTGATTGAGTAAGAATTTCGTTATATGAACTTAACAAACAAAATCTCAAGGGCATTTTGCATAATTAACCCAAATAATTACGCAAGAAACATTCTTTACCTGAAATGGAGATACATCAAACATGTGCATCGGGGGACGCATTGGCAATAGCGGGGACCCCGGGGCAAGATGCTGAATAGGCGGCGGCATATTGGGCCCACCCCTCTGCACATTACTCACATTCACATTACTAATGTCACCTTCACCACCACTGTGTCCAGCAGAGGATGTCGACATATTATTTTTCCAATCACCTTGCTTTCCCGAAGGTATATATGTTGCACCCATAAAACTCAAGCCCACCTGACCATACTGTCCAACAGGAGCAAAATGATTATATACGACCATATGCGGAGTCGGGCCTGGAACACCCGGAATTCCTCCATGTGGGCCGATGAATGGGCCCGGGTATCCAGCTGGCGCCCCGTAAAAAGATTCCACGCCAGAATGCCAGTTGCCGAGGGGAAGTCCTGAGGCTGGCGCCATACTCTTTGGTGGCTGTGATCGATTACCAGAGGACTCTTCATGCGGGCTGAAAGCGAAAATCGGTCCACCGAGTAAGGGATTCATCTCGTAGAAGGGGAAGTGGGAAGGTGGGCCTGTGGGGAAATGAGAGAGCATTTGGCCAGAGGAGCTCTGAGGGCTTGGCAATGGCGGCCACAAGGATATTGGTGTGGTCTCCACAGATAGATCGGCAGGGAGGGAAACAGTCAATGAATCCTCACTTTGCGATTGGCTTGTTACTTGCTTATCACCAACTGCACCTATAAGAAAGACTATGAGCCATCTAAATACAATACAGATTAAGCT
>BKCP01004405.1:1261577-1309103 GCA_008636005.1 Striga asiatica | reverse complement strand
AACAGAATATAAATGCTTACGAAAATTACCAAACATCAAAAAAAGGAAATTTTGAACTTTACTCGTGTATTAATTGTTACCCTGTTCAAAAGCAAAATCATTCCAGACATGACATTTATCCCCTTACATCAAGCACAGAATCAAGAAACTGTTCGTGGTTTTTAGAGTTTTCAGCAATTTTTTATTATAATTATTATTATTTATTTTTTATTTATTTTGGTAATAAACCCACAAGAGTAATAGTTTTTGATAAAAAAGTTAACCTAACAAGGACACAACAGCCATTATTCCTCTCTTCCTCTCTAAAAGTTAGATTGGACCTCAGTGCTACCTGTTGTAATGCCATTAATCAAACTTTTGGCATCACTGCCATTCCCGACTATCTCGTCACTGCTTATGGCAGCAACAGCAACAGCAGAAGCAGCTGCTTCTGCTTCAGCCTCGCAATCTTGCACAGAGTCAGAGTGGGGCTTCTCTTTTGAAAAGAAAAGAGAATCGTCTTTCTCGGTTATGGGAAAAACACGGGACTTCTGAGCGTCCGGTCGGTTGGAACCTGGAGCACCAATCACGTGTGATGCAACACGGGTGGTAGAGGGGAGGACTGTTGGAGACGTAACAGCACCTGATGGCACAGTAGGATAAAAAATGAGAATCTTGAGGGTAGAATATATTTACATAACAGATAATGAGCTTATATTTGACCAAAATACCAAATTGAATTTTCTCTCCAGCAAGTAGGGAACTGATTGGGCTAGAACCAGAAGAAAATGCTTTTTCCTTTGTCAAACTGGATGATGTAGGCAGGATTGGATCAGTAGCTGTGCCGGAATGACCCCCAACAGTAGATACATGTGAATCATACTGAGCAGGTTTCATAGACTCATCAATTTGTGACTGGCTCAAAGACATAACCTAGCAGCAACATAGAATTTTATTAACACAGTTCCTACAGATACAGTTACATAAAAGGAATACCATCTTTATAATCTTTCCAAAAAAGAATCATCAGATTCCTGAGTTCTCCAACATTTTGGCAGTAGAAAATTTGGATGCATAAAGGATATCATTTTTTGACAACAAGCAATGACTGTACTTGGAATACCATTTTTATAATCCTTCCAAAAAATAATCATCAGATTCCTCTCAGAGTTCTCCAACATTGGCAGTAGAAAATTCGGATGCATAAAGTGTATTATTTTTTGACAACAAGCATTAACTGTACTTTGATCATAGGTAAAGGGGGCACTGTAGGGGAGAGATATGGGGTAGCGGACAAAAAATTCATGTAATCAGCCCTTCACAGAATCATCATAGCACATGAAAACATCTGGAAGTAAAAGTTAAAAGGAAAATGGAAAAACAATATGCACACCGGTTGATTATTCTGTCAATAATAAGCATTTGTGGTGATACCATTACATTAAACTGGACTTTCAGATCAAAGTTGAATTTTTTTTTTTTAAAATAAGTTTCCTCTAACCTTCCAACTGAACACTAAATCATTTTGCACAACAAACTAAGTTAGAATACTTCTGGGGTTACAATTATAGCTTTGGAGTATATCGACAAGCTATCACTAATCAATATTAATACCAACACAGGTTGAACACACAGCTTCTGACTAATACCTGCAGTACTCCCAGGTAGTCTAAATGATTTGGTGCGATTTATTACCTTATTTCTGCTGTCGATATTCAATCCAGACTCACGTTCTGTTCTGCTATCAGAAACAACTTGTACTGGACCTGCTTGGTCAGACCTGCTAATGCAAGCATACAAGAAAAGTTTAGTATTCTTGTTAAAATAATAATAAGATGAAGTTTTCATTATGGATCACACACTTGCTAGCCTGAGCGTCAGAATTAAATGGAGGAGTTCCAGCTGGAAGCTGTGAAGCTGCAGTTGTATACCCAGTTGATTCATTGTCCGCCAAGTGAGGGCTGACGGATGAAGTAAATTCCAATTGAGAACTCTGGGCCTCTTCATTCCCCAGTGGTATCGGCAGTTTATTATGACTTCTCAAGACTACATCATTTGGTCTAGAAGGGTTTGGTTTACGTGGTGGCTGATATATGACAAAAGAAAAATGTGATTGCCCTTAGAAGACGGAAAAATTTGGGTGACAAAATAAAAATATCACTAGACAATCAAGAAATTGTATTTAAGAAGTAATTCGAATAAGCACTGATACCTTAGGGGTCCTTGATTTAGCTTTGATCTCTTTTTCCCTCTGTTCCCGTCGATCATTTAGCATCTGCCTTTTTGATCGGACTTCAATGAAATCATCTTCATCACTAGGAGCTTCTATACCAGGTTGCTTAAACACGCAAATGACACCACTCTGTAAGGGGGCATCCACATTCTCAGATGCAGTTCTCTTCAAATTTGCTTCACCGGGGTGCAAGGCATCCTGACCCTTATCTTTTGCCATCTCTTTTGCTTCCCTGTCTCCAGCAACCTCCTGAGAAGTTACACTCCCAGAGACCGAAGACTCTGATTCAATCCTTGGCTTCATGGTTCTATTAGAAACAGTACCTCTCTTGGACCCACTTCTAGCAAACACTCCAACAGTCTTTCCGTTGTAATTAGACTTATTATCATTGAAGCCCACATTATTAGAAGATACAGGTGGCAGCCTCCGGTCATTATTCTCGCGAACCCGAAACTCAGTCCGTTGGACAGTTCGTCGTGGCCTTCTCTGAAACCCATTTGAATCTGATGGCATACCATGATCCTGGACAGATACTCTCGTGTATGTATTTTTCACTGCGTAGGTAAATCTTCTCCCCCTTCCACCAGATAATGGACCCAAACCTCTAGGCCCGCCATAATTTCTATTGCCTACAATGACGGACTGCATTGTTGATTGTGAATGCTGTGAATCAAGTTCAGATGCCTTTGCATTTGATGATGATGAGTAACTCTTCGAACCCGCAGAATTCTGTCTTTTCTCTTCTGCTAGTGAGCCAGATGCCAACTTAGTTTTTTCAGAATTCTCCTCATCCACATCTGTTGTATTCGAAAATGCATTCAGAACTTCACCAGATTGCTCAGTTGATGAAGAAATAAAACTTGGCTGATTGTTTATTGGAAGATTTGACACCTCACTCTTGGCTGCATTCTTATTAGAAGGTTCGTTAGCCACAGAGCCTCCGGCATTTTGGTTCAAGTTAAAATGGCCCATCATGTCAGGTTGAAGAAAAGATATGGATTGAGGGGCCATCGGTAAAATCCCCTGGGAGATGGGAGATGTATAACGAAGCTGACCAAATTGGAACATGGGAGGCTGAGATGGATGCATATGAGTAGTCATGGATTGGCCAACAGGAGGATGGATATGCAGAGGCATTTGTATGGAACCAATCTGTATAGAAGGCACTGGAGATGGTATCAAGGATGGACCAGAAAATAGCCCAAATTGAAGCTTGACAGGTAAATCAGCCTGACTTCCTGAAGAAGATAAAGATGGCACAGTATCACTAGGCTGACTAGCAGCAGCAGTTGATGAATTTGTCTGCAAAGCAGCTAAACCAGTACCATCAGATAAAGCAGCAGTTGTAACACGTTGACCAATACAGCTCTGAGATGCCACTTCTTCTGGTACATTTGTAGCGCTATCAGTATTAATTCCAAGTGAATCATCTGAGGGCAGATAACTAGGTGGATCTGAAGGAAACCCATCAACGATGCCACTTTTATTCGTGATATCAACAGCATTCTCGGTAACCTCAAACGATCCCTTTTCCTGAGTGTGTATAGTTTTCTCAAAATCATCGCTTGGTATTACAACTTCAACACCCTCGTCAAAACCTAAAACCACATTTTCCATTGCATGAGGTGACTCGCATTCGTCGAGTTCCAGCCTTTCAAAGTTTTGGACCAGATTGAGATTTTCATCATCCTTGTCACGGACTTCATCCTCCTCTCTGTAACCATCTTCATCCTCATCATATTCTTCTTGCTGCTGTAAAGTGTTCTGATTTTCGACGGTCCATTCTTCATCTTCAACGACAGAAACATTATCCGAAACAATCAGCCTTGTACCATTTCTCGAATTACCATCAGGGGCAACAGGTCGAGTTCCAGCCAACAAACTTCCTTTCCCTTTCGCTAGAGATGATCCTGCTCGAGAGTCCCCAGATTCTTCCAGCTCATCATGAGAGAAATGAGGGGGAGAAGTTGGCGGGCTGGAAACAGATAGGGATGACTGCGAGTCGCACCTCGATGCATTATTCAAGTTCTGGTCCTCCGAAGTACTATTTTCCTGCTGCATCCCAAATAAGTCAGATGGCTCAAGACCTCCTTGATTATCGTCATAATAAGCTGTAGGTTCAGTTCCTGCGGCACGCGGATAATGAATGCGGTCATCGAGAAATGACGGAGGCCCAGCAAGTTGGTCAGTAACCCTCGTATTAGGCCTTTGAGATGGAACAAGAGAAGGAGGCGGAAGGACACGTGGCTGCCTCACAGAATACCTGGATCTCCCATAGTTATAAAGATCATTTGACTCAAGATGTGGATACAAACGTTCTGGGTAAGGAGGGCGGGAATTGACCCCATGGCGTCCCTGCCCCCAGCCACCATCACCATATCTTTCCCCGAAACTATCATGAAATTCTGGTTCCATCTCGCTAAATTTACCGTACCTGTCGGCATTCCCCGGAGAAGGGTTCCACCTATGATCTTTATGATATCCAAACTCTTCCATGTAGGGCTCAGGCATTCCTGCTTTCAGATATCCCCTAGAAGCCATGTATCCAGCTCCACCATAGAACTCTTTCCGAGGAATTCCTCTGCCACCACCAAATGCATCGCGTCTTGGGCTGTAATGTATGGTATCCTGGTCCAATAGTGGTCCTGGGAATCCACCTCTATTTTCTAATTCCCCGTCCCTTTTAAAAGAATTATTTGCTTCTCCTCTGTCAGCGAAGTTTGAAGAACCTTCTAGAGGTGGAAAAGGCCTCGAGCTCACCTCAGCAAGCATGCTGTGACTAGACAAATCGAACGAACCAGATGCCACCACATTCTCCACCATTCTCTCACTATCTTCCCATGTATCCATATCAAGGTTCCTGGAAACATGCCTTTCCTTCACCTCTGATTCCAGTTTCTCATCCACAATCATCTTGGACACAACAGCATCAGTTTTTGAAGTCTCAGCCTGCCTCTTGGCCATCCTAGCTTCCAACTCCTCGAGCTTCTGTTTGGCAGCTTGTTTCCTCCTCTCTTCTTCAAATTGTATCCTTCTCTTTTCCTCTTCCCTCGCAATTCTTTGCTCCTCAGCTTTTCTTATGGCCTCAAGTCGCTCCTGTTCAGTTCTCCATGCAGCTTCACGGGCTTCCTCCTCCATTTTCCTCCTTCTTTCCTCTTCTTCCCTAATCCTTCTCTGTCTCTCCTCCTCTTCTCTTCGGGCCTGCTCCATAGCCCGTTCTTGCTCTTCAATAATCCTCTGTCGCTCAAGCTCCTGCATCTTCTGGACTCTCTCGAGCTCAGCTTCAAAAGATTCCCGTACTGGATCATGAAAATCGGTCAGTTTGGAGGTATCTTTCTTCCTTCTGATCACCCCAGCAACAAGCCCCTCAGAAAAGAGATCCCTCTCCTCAAAACCCGAGGAGCCATAGTCCCTCGAGAAAGAGTCCTCGGACCTTTCGCTGTTCTGAAAACGCTTGCTGCGGCCCATATTCAGCAACGGGTCAGCCACGTGTGGCATTTTCCCACTTGAGGCAAATGAAGTTCTGTATAGGTTGTTACTCTGGAAAGTATTGCCTCTGTATCTATTAGGAGGTTCAGAGACATTGCGGGAGTTATGGCCTGGCCCACGGTTATTAAATGATTCCATCGTATTATTTCTCTGCTGATGCTGTTGCCCCACAGGTCCCAGCTCCCTCCTCCCAAATGCGGGAGAATCCTTACCGTGCACCATCCCCCCATCTCTACTGGTATCTCCATAATGAGGCGGGACATATTTATTCTCTTTCATAGAGTTATTATTTCCAGCCATTATTGCACCAGCATCAGCTCTATAACTACCTGACTCTTGGGCGCTAAAGCTGTCTTTGGACGGCGGCGAGTTTCTCCACTTGTTGACTTCCTTACCTTCCCGACTGGGAACTCCGGCGTCTTTGCTGTACGTATCCACCTTAGGGACTTCACCAGGAAATTTCCTCCCAGTTTCATTGTCCCATTGATTCCACCTGTCAAATTGATTCTGCACAGCTGGTTTGTGAGGCAAAATACTAGGCCTGGGCAAGTCAAAATCTCTGTCCCAATAACTTTCGCTGTTTGAGTACCCAATATCCCTTCCCTTGTCAACAAATCCATGGCCCGTGTCACGCTCGTCATCCGCCCAATCAGACCTCGTGTTCATGCGAACCAGCGGGAGCGGGTCGGGAAAATATTCTTCCTTCTTCCTGGTCTGATCATTCATTCGCCCGTTTCCAGCTCCTTGGTCTTTGCGACCATTTTCCACTAGCCGGTTCCCAATTGTATCACTAGGAGATCGACCCATATCAGCCAATGGACCCAAATGATATCCGCCTTCCTTATCCTGGCCCACTTCTTCACGTGCAGCCTGTTTTTGCTTCTGATTCGAGCCATCCTTCTGTCTTTGTGATGTTCCAGATGATACGGGCCTCGCCGCCTGCAGAGAAGGAAAATCCTCGCCTCTCAACAGAACAGCTTTGTCGACAACTGGAGGAACATCCCGAACCGCATTCGAGGGAGCCAAGGCAACCGCCCCAGTAGAACGAGCAGAAGGCGGCATGTAAGAACCAATGGCCCGACCATCAGCTACTACATCAAGCCCAGAAAGTTCAGCAGAAATCTCATTCTTCTCAGGCAATGCAGCAGCCGATGAAGCAGGCTTTGTCCAGCCCATACCAGATGAAGTAGGTCTCGACCCACTCCCAGTCCCAGATCCCGCACCAGGCCCTCCCGAGCCCGAAACATCGAATTTCTCATGTTCTTTCCTCAGGGACGGCAAGTTCAAGGGGGGTGGGACCGATAATTTAGGAACAACCTTGGGTGCGGCACCACGAGCCCGAGATAAAACCAGCATGCCACCTGCACCTCCACTTCCAGGCCTGCCCCGTCCAGCTCCAGCAGACCCATAAGAGCTGCCGCCCCCATTGAAATGTGGGTAATGAGCGTGGTGGGAAGGCTGATGCTGTTGCCCGTAAGACTTGTTCAGATTCACTGAAACAAACTTGGAGCCATGATTGGCCATATCGAAACCAAAACCGACACCCGAAATGGAAATCGAGGAGCTCCTAGACCACGACAACGCATTAAAGCCCCAACCCTAAGCACTTGTCACTCTGTATCTCCCCTGTAATACAACGAAATGAATGAATTACCACTTACTCTATCCAGATCTCATGGGGAGTAAGAAAGGGGGAAATAAAATAGAAACCCTAGCTACGGAAGCAAGGTATTAGCGATAACAACAGTTCTAATTAAAAGATCGAGTTTATTTTCAGGCAATCTTATTATATGAGCAGATAAATGTAACGAAAAAGAGTATGTGGCGATTTTAAATGGACTGCGATTGAGAATGAATAATGGATTGTTCCGATCAAGCGAGAAATGGAGGTAAGTAGGTGAATGGCACAGGATAAGAGCATACCTCGGAACGGCGTAAGATAGAAGGCGGCAGGGTTGTTAGCGTGCGCCGAGTACAGAAAGGTGTGATAGGAATAGAAGCCCACTGCGTACTTTAGTCCGAGGGGTAGAGAGAGAGAGAGAGAGAGATTACAGATCCAGAGAGATTATGAGAGACATGAAGTCACATATGCGTGTTTGATTTTGTTTTCTTTATCTTTTTCTTTACTTGCTTTTCAAGGACTATAATAAGTTAAAATGAGTGGTGAGACCGAGTGAAAAATGGGAAGACGAGGGGGTTTTATCACAAAATATATGAAGCCGATCATTTATTACATACATTAGTTTTCCAATCAAACCATTAGATTAAACAAATATCATCTAAGTCATTATTAACAACAATCTATATCTATATATATATATATAATAAGAATTAACATTTACCAAAAATAATAACAAAAAATAGGTCAGAATTTAATGCAGCCTATAAATAGTAAGTTTTATTATTTTTCTTATTTTTTCCTTAAAAATCATACAACATTAAATATTACCTTAAATTTCGGGCTATAGTTCATTTTATTACTAGTACAGAGCCCGTGCGATGCACGGGGTGCACAATTTTAAGGCTATTTATCCAGGCTTATAATTATAAACATGAATAAAGAAAAATGTACGAGATGTATATAGTACGTGACCCGTGCAAAGCATGAGATATATTTATTTGGAGAATATTATATTATAAGATGCAATATTCAATAAAAATTTATAGTACGCAAGAAAATTATACAATGTTCAATAAAAGTTTTATAATATTCAAGTAGAGTCTTAAAGTCTCTTGTACATTAAGACTACTGACAAAATAATATTTTAGATCAATGAGTTTCCTTTCCTTGTAGCCAAATTGTGAATGTGATTTGAGGAGTACAACAAATCGATAGCTGACTTGCTTTTTCATTGTAGTTTTTTTTCTTTTTTTTTTATAATAAATTTGAAAATATTCTAAAATATAGCAAAAATTAATTTTTTTATTACAATTAGGAATTTTACTAAATATAAACTCTCAATCTATGGTGTTAATCAACGTTTAAGTCTAAAAATTAGGAATTTTTACCTCTTTTAATCAACGTTTAAGTCTAAAAAACAATAGAGTTATTGTAAGTTTTTTTTCTACATCTTTTAAAACATTAAATATGAGCATGTTAGAGCTAGCTTGTAAAATAATTAATATATTATCTCACTAAAACATTTATACTAATAAAAATTTAATTTTAGCATATAAATTTATCCCTTGATATAAGAGAAAGTAATAGTTTCACTTATTATTGTTCACCATATAATATTTAATTATATAATAAAAAAGAAATATTGTTAAATAGTGTAGTAGAATTGTTATAAAATTATATAATTTTTTTTTAACAATATGAATTTAATATTTTTTTTATGATTTGATAATATAAACAAATCTATACTTAACTTTGACAAATAAAAAAAATAAATACTTTAGTAAGTATTTAATGTATATACTAAATAGGAATATATTTGGTATAATCAAATACCAAATATAATCAAATAAGTCAAAGTGTACATTTTTATTTGGTATTTGATTTTTTTATTATTAAAATCTTTTTATTATACTTATCTTTTTAAAATAAAATAAATAAATAAATCAATTAAATAAATAAAATATTATAATACCAAAATAGTAATAGCATTTAATACAGTTGACTTTTCTGGATATTAAATATAGTAAATATAATTTCCTTTTGTATAAGTATAGATTGTATAATACAGAAATAGTAATGCAATAAATGTAGTTGACTTTTCTTTGTACTAAATTGGTAAATGGTATACCTTTTAATATAAGTATAGATTTAAAAAATCCGGCTAAGATTTATTAAGTGTGTATGTTTTTATTCTTATTTTTACTTTTTTCTTAGAAACAACGAACAAAATTAAAATCTCGGTATCTCAATTCAAAATATAACAAAAATTTTAGAATCTCGGTCTTTATATTTGTGTCTTTAAAAAAATTGAACGCTAAATATAGTCTTTAAATTGCATAATCAATTAATTATTCTTAATTTTTTGAAAATTACTATGTTTATTTTTTATTAATATGCATAAAGTAAAAATGATTTCATCTTAAGATATATAATTTATAATCTTAATATACTATCATTTGGTGTAGACATTTATTATATGAATCATAAAATAGTTTTATTTCATAAAATTAAATATATTTAAAGAAAATAAGAAAATTTCTTCGGATCAATCAGGTGATTGAATTAGGGTACTGTCCAGGTTGATTGAATTATTTTTAGGTGATATTTAAAATAGTCAAAAAACTTGACACAACTTGGTTGGTCCCATGTGATTAAGTTATGAATCAGTTCGATCACACCAAATCAATTATTGAACCTAAATATAAATTTTATATTGAAAATATTTTCTTACGTGAATGTGATGTAGTCCAAATTTCAAATAATCGTATTAACAATACTCTTATGACAACATGTTTAATGATTTATGAATATTTATATATCATTTTATTAATATTTATGTGAATTAAATAATATTTTATTATAATATTTATTAATGTACATTAAATATAAGGTTCTCAGAACTGGACCGTCATCGAAACGATCAAGCTATTTTATTAAATCATTTGTGGTTTGTTCAGATTTTAATTTATAAACATTTTAATATATATATATATAATGCTTATATATATAGTACTTTTTGTAATAAATTTAAATAAAATGTGTTACTTATATATTTAAAAAATTTATAAAGTCAAATGTTTAAACTAATTGATAAATAATTATAAATCTCTACTTTATTTAAATGTGCAATTTTATTTAAAATGATTTTAAATATAACAAAATTTATTTAAAAAATCGTATCGATCCTACAAATCCAACCGACTGGTGTTGATGGATTCAAGAGCAAATATCTTATTCAAGCGAACTAGACTGGTTATAAATCGGTTCTCCGTTCATCCGGTCGAACTGTGTCCAACCTGGTTTAATGTAAAAACAATACATAAATCATGATTAATGTTATTTATATATTTAATTTATAATACGATCGTAATATTGTTTCCCGTGCATTGCACGGGCCACGCACTAGTAAAGTGGGTGAATCAAATAGTAGTAAAATAGATTGAAAAATCTTCAAACTTTCAAATACCAAAACGATAGGTGTCATTGGGAACAAGGCGAATGCAAACTTTAAGGATAACGGGGACACAACGGTCAACGTTGTAGGTTAACGGTCAAATCGATATTTAACTAATGAATTAAAAAATAAAAAGATTAAATCTTGATCGTACACCTTGTTTCTTATTTAATAACTAGAGTTGAGTTTTACATTCTCATTTTAAGAATATGAACACATTTGATCCAATCTCTATGTAGTATATATATTTATGTATAATATTTGTTTTTTATGTATTTTGAGAGGGAAAATGAAATAAACAAGAAGTTGAATATAACACAAGCATAAATTCCAAAACTTGAAAAATAACATACTATTGAAGGTTAAATAATTCTAAATATTTCTTTTTTATTTTTTTACATTGAAATAATTTTGCATGATAATTAATAACATGTATTTTTTTATGTCAATATAATAATACATTTATACATATAATATATATACTATGTATTACTAAAAAATTCTACAGGGGCACGTGCTCCTACGGACCCCTGTATAGATCCGCCAATGATTGGGAAGTTTGGAAGAAGATTTTCTCGATCAGGTCTTTATTGTGGAATTAAAACTTTTAAATTTTGGTATGTAGAAAAAATAAACTATACATTTTGTCATTTTTTATAGTTTTTAAATCTATCCCGAGAGTTAGGCCTTCGAGTCACCGATTCAGTCACCGAGTCACCAGGTCAATTGTTGAACCGGATATTTAATTTTTAAAATTTTTAATTTAATATTTTATCATGTGAATATATAAAAAAAAGTTGATATAACACACATAAAGCTCGGTAGACTGGCATGTGCGGTTAGCTTGGGTATGACTGATCTGGGGGAGTTTAAGCTCAGTGTCATGGTTCGACTGCGTCAAGGAGCTCGCTGAAACAACTCATGGTACAGGTCGACCTGATAAGAAGACTTGAAGGTCAGGTTCCTTCAAGAGCTAGACCAGTTAAGGGGACCTCATGACCAGAAGGTCATTGAGGTACAGGTCGTGGTTACGACCAGAAGGTCATTGAGGTACAAGTCGTGGCAGGTAGGTTGTGAGGTCCCTTAGGCGACGTAAGGACCTAAATATAGTATGGTGAGAGGAGACACAATCTTTTAAGGATAGAAAGTATATCTCGCTAAGGTGTGTCAGATTCTAAAGACGTGATAAGATAAGAAAGTGGATCCGGTTAGATATATTTTCTAGTCATAACTCTAATTGGGCAACAAGAAACTCTAGTATATAAGTTGTGATCAGATTCTATTTTATTTTTAACTTACCTTTATGCATACAAAACATACAGTTTACATACTCTAATGAACGAGTACTGATTTGAGCGTCAGAGGTTTTTCTGCCGGGACCCCTTCCCGGCGTATTATAGGCCACCAGAGTTCGAAGCAGAGGACCGTTCGTGATGTTGCCGGTTTAACCCGATTTAAGGATAATATGCGTATCAAATTAGCATCGTATGTGGAAAAAAAACTAGGCTTCTTCCGGCTATAAGAGACTAAGTTGGTTTTTCACAAAAGTGTTTTTGGAACATCACAGGTCAAGGATAAAGACAACTCTAAGAAGAATTTTGCAGGAGATTTACAAGAAGCTTGGGTGTCCTAAGTCCTTGTGGGCTCAAGTCTACCACCTGGTTGGTCAAAATAGAACATCGTGCATGTCACGCCCAACGTAACGTTGTAGGACAACATATCACCTTGACCCCGACGTTGTATGTGTTAGAGAGGCCTATGGCGAGGTAGGAATCGTTGGTCATCCAGCAAAGAGCCGAGGTGGAAGGTATGCAAGAGCATGGGGTTGTGAGAGAGGCTGGGAATTACATTAGGATGATCCAGAGGTCAATCGACCTCAGGACCATGAGAGCATAAAATTGCAAGACCGTAGGGTGTAGGAGGACCCCAAGGGAAATCAGGTTATCCAGCTCACCAGGATAGAGCTGGACAAAGTTGTCGCCGAGGCGGTAGCTCGAACACCCGGCCATGCAAACCCAATGATTCAACAACCGCAACCCGAAGGAAGTTAAGGAGATGAAAGTTAGGTAGACATTGTCACCTACTACGGTGTCAAACCAACTCAAAACGCTACTGTGGAAAGGCTCGCAACCTATATGCGTGAGTTGTAGGCTCGGGTAGAGGGCAGGGTGCACCTCGAATCCATGGCCATCTATTCACTAAAGAGGTTTTGGAGGTCGATTTACCGAATAATTTTCACGAGCTAAGTTTATCTTACGATGGGTCGATAGACCCAACCAGACACCTTAGGTCGTTTGAGATTACATCAGTTCTTCAAAGGTACATAGATGCATTTTGTTGCACAACTTTTCATACTACATTGAAGGCGTCGACGCATTATTGGTTTCACCAATTGCCGATTGGGTCGATCTACAACTTTGAGAGGTTGAGCTCTCAATTCATAAACCAGTTTTCGTTGGTGCCACTTTTATTTAACAGAAATGCTATAAGTACATAATACCGTACATAGAGTTGTATATAACATTCACATTAGGTGGGTCCTACTAAAACAAAAAATTAGGTGGACCCCACTCCATGTGAGTGTTATATACACTTTTATGTATATTTATTATGTACTTGTAGCATTTTCCTTTATTTAAAATTTCAAATTTCACTAACTAAAAGTTTGAGAGCATGCTTGTTTATAAATTATTTCACTCTCTTTCAATTTATACTCAAAATCTAACTCAACTTTTACTCAATCTCAATGTTTTTAATATTATTCATATAATTAAATAACACAAATCAATCATTCTTACACATCACATCAACTGTAATTCACTATTCGTTAACTCACATAATTTTAACTACTTATCATTTTCAATCATCTATCTTCAAATTTTACATCAAATCAATTTTAATCATTTTATTTAAATATATTTTAATACATTCTTAAAACTCCACTAACAATTAACCATATCAACTTTTTTAAAATTAATTCTAATTAACCAAAATAACTCATTTTGGACAAATTATTTTATAAACAAGCCAGCCCTAGGACTGAATGCAAATTTGTCTAAAATCTGGCGTCGTCAAGGAAAATGAAGAAACAGAGGCACCGTTAATTGAAGTGGCTGTAAACACGCACACAGCAAACTTTTGGCCGCGAAACTGAAAGAGCGAGAAAAAATGGATGCTAATGAAGCTCCTCTATCCACATCCCCATCGCCGCCATCATCTTCTTTCAGGTACGCTATGTTTTCTCTCACTCATCAGCTGAACATACATTTTGGATTGTGGGTTTTTTCAGCTCGTCAGTTGAGGAACTAATGGACATCATTTGATTTTTTCCTGGTGGTGTTTTCAGCTTACAACGCCATTTCTACCTGGCCGTTGATAGACCTCAGTTCAAGATGGTACTTGATTATCGATTTTTCTTTGCGCTTAAGTTCGTACAGTAGTTTAGGTATTTAGAGTTGTTTAAAACTGAGAACAAAAAACTCTCAACAGGACACGCTGGTTGATCTATTAGGCACGGCCGGGCGGCGCCCGTATCTTCCGGTTGTTGTGTGTTGCAGCACTCGCGACGAGCTGGACGCCGTCTGCTCCAACCTCTCGAATCTGCCTTCTTATATTTCTGTTTCCTCACTTGTATGGTTCCTTAATTATTTATATTCTTTTTTTTTTTCAAAGTTTTGAAAGTATCTGTAATTATCTGGTTTGCCCTAGCCCACTAAAATGTTGCTGTAAGCCTTCCAGTACAGTGACCTTCCGGAAGCACATAGAGCCGAGGTCTTGGATAATTTTCGTCGGGCGACTGTGAGATGGAATAAGTTGGGAAGAGAAGACGACGCTGATGGGGAGGTTGAAAAGGAAGATGAACGGAAGTCGCACGTGATTGTTGTTACGGATGCGTGTCTTCCTCTTCTTGGTTCCGAGTCGCCTGTTAGTGCTCGCATTTTGATCAACTACGAGCTGCCAACTAAGAAGGTCCCAATTTTTATGTTTTCTGTCTTTTTTTAAGTCAGATTTTTCTGCGAGTTTTATCTATTGTCTCCTAGAGTGTTTGGCCCTCTTTTTATCAGAGTCCTCTTTTATGTGTCCGTGATGTTGAAATATGACTCGAGTAGGCCAGTGAGCGGGATGCCTATACAGAATTCAATTAGGAAGAGAGTTAGGTACTTCAAAAGTTGTTCTCCAAGTACATGATGCGAGTTCTTGTTGTTTACCTTGTCACACAGCTAGCATTTCGTCTGAACCACTTATGTTTGTTTGTAACCTCAACAGTGAGCTGCCTTCTTATGTTTACTATGACAAGACGTTTTAACAGTTAGCTGCTTTGTTACAAACAAGACGTCTTGAGTAAATAAGATTTAGAGTCCTGGTACAGCTCAAGTTTGCAAACCTCTATACGTACCATTTGCACCATCCTTAGTATCTTCTGGGAGCAATGCCATGGTACTATGTGTTTTACTTATCCCTTTTTCTTCATCGGTCATATTTTATATTGGTTTTTTTCCCTCTCACACTCTCCCATCTCCCACCACATATGCGCACAACAAAAAGGAAAGAAAGAATAGGCATGCGATGTGTGCTTACAATAATATCATTAATGTATTTAGGGTATAGGACATCAATTATATTGTAATTTCATAGATTGGGCTCGTTGATATGTTTTCCTTTTCTGGTTTGCTCCCAGACTTGTCCCCTTGGGATATGGAATACAATTTGTTTTGATCTTGATGGCAGTAGAGCGAGGTTAGGATTTGAGTTCTGTCTCCCTTTTTCAAAATTTCTGTTTGTTATTCGGGTTTCGAGTCTCACCTCCCACCTAGGTTGACTTGCCATCGCTGGACCGGCTTTCTGGTGAAAGTCCCATTTCGCTCTTCAAATGTTAACAAATGGGAGGTTACATGTTGTCATTTTCATGTACCAATAGAATTTAGAAGCTATGTTTTGGTGCTCAATGTTTATTGCTGTCACTACAGCAAACACATGTTAACACAAACATAATGAATGACCTTGGAGGCAGTTACGGAGCTGTATGTATGTATATATATATATATATATATAAAGAAAAACTATAAAATAAGTATAGAAATATAAAAAAATATTTGCAATATAATAATAATTAAAACTTATTTATGTGCTATATTAATTTAAATTAATAATGTTATTTATTTAAAAAAAAATGTAATAACAATCCTTATATTATACATTTCTAGATAAGTTTTTGAAAATATTTATAATAATTTACTTTTTCGATCACTTGATTGTAAATCGATTTAGTGATTTATATAACTCAACATTTAGTTGGATTTTTACATTTTTGAATGGTGATTTTTTACTCTTTTTATTTTGTGTAATCACATACTTTTAAATTTATTTATTTTTTCTTAAAAAATGTTCATTTGATAAGCTCTCATCAACAAAAATGCTATGCAATGTGCTGCAATGTTTTAATTTAAACCAACTTTTCAACCAAAAAACTTATTTTTTCATAAACTATCGATGTTGAACTTAAATAATAAATACATGAAATCCTTTTTTTTTGTTTATTTTTTTAAGAGTTTGAGGGTGATATGGATTTTAAGTTTTTAAAAACTTGACGGTACACATATCGATATTTATATTTGTAGTAAATTTTTATATGAAATGAGCGCATTTCGACTTAAACTACAAGCTCGTTATAACATTTAAAAATCGGCGCCTCCTGAATGAAACTCCTAGATCCGTCACTGCTTGGAGGTCGACGTTTGATTATGATTATCATTATTTCAGCAATTGAATTTAAACTGTGATTACTCTATAGGTAACATGAAAATTTCTCAAAAGGATTTGGTTGTAAACAATGATCGGAGAACATTTTTCTATGTTCCTTCTCCTATTTTTTTATGGATAATCATCGTTCAGAAAGAAAAGTTCGGCTTTGAATGTAATCACAGTGACTGGTTTCATTGAAAGTTGTTAACAGTTTTTCTCTTGTCATGCACATAATTGCAAAATCATCTTAGCTTCTCTGTTTTGTAATGCTAAATTGTTATATTTTTCTGTAGGAGATCTATGCAAGACGCATGGCAGCCTGTTTGTCAGAAGGTTAGTAAAAAAACTAATGTTCCTGATAAATCTTACTTTGAATAATCATGCAAATTGGCAAAGGCAGTTTCAATATTTCCCTACTTTCTATTGTAGCATGTTTTTTAACAGCCTCTTTCATGTAATGCATTACTGTTACAAAGATGGGATCGTGATTAGCATGGTTGTCGGAGGAGAAGTAATGATTCTTAAAACCCTTGAAGAATGCAGTGGTCTGGTAATAGCTGAAATGCCGATACATGTAAGGTCTCTGTTCATGTATAAATTCTCTGAGAATATATTATTTTCCTTTTAATATCTCATAAAGTAATGTCATGTTAAAAAATGTGTCAGTCATTGGCCACAAAGCTGCAATCATCTTAATTGGCTTTTGGTCTTTTGATCCAGCCTTAATCATTATGTCTTGTTCCTCCTCCTTAATCATTGTTTCTAACAGATGAGGTGTCTACGGTTATAATCTTTTGTTTGTTCCTCTCCCTTAGGCAGTAAATCTAACAGATGAGGTGTTTCCTTTGAGCAGATATTCGAGATAATTTGAAGACGTGACCTATGAGTGGCTGAAGTGTGTAAGACAAAGTATGTATCATGTGGTTCGAAATGTTTTTGTCTTGTATAATACCAATGTTTGATTTAATGTGCGATTTGATCTAAAATGTGTGCTTTCAACTTTTTCATGTCTCAACTATTCCACCAGCAGAATAGTACAATATTCCACGTGATTCTTGAGGAACTTATTATTGCGCCTCAATATGTCTGAAAAGAGTTATTAATAGTTGCAATTGATAAAATCTGCATCTCTCTTTCTCTCTCAGTTTCAACTGGTCTAGAATTGGAATCAATTAATTTTTTATCTCTTTCTCTCCCTCCATCACTGCCAAACAGCACAGGGGATGAGAGCTATCTTTCCCCAGGAGGAAGCTTGATCTCTAGTCGTGTTTTTCAGTTTCACTCATAAAATAGCCAAAGACTTCTAAGTCAACCAATGGAATATGACTTCTACCATCATTTTGTATACTTTCAACAAATCTGACCTTGATATTCAGTGTGGTGTTCTTATACTTCTTTTCCAGGCATCTTCCGTTGTGTAGGACATAAGAAAATAAAGAGAAAGCATGGAATGTTGTGTAAAGTATACAGATCATTAATGATAATTTACTTGTAGACGGATTAACGTGTCATCCTAGTAAATTATCTCATTTCTTGTGTGTACTCTTTGTTTTGTGGATAAAAAAGTCTAAAGTCCAGGTAGTCTTCTTACTATTTCCCCCAGACCCCAACGGGAATATACTGGGTATGTTGTTGTTGTTATAGTTGCAGTACTCAGAGCCATCAGTTTGATCATGAATTTTAGCAACGGATGTTACAGTTGCACGCAGCCTATATTGAGTTCAGCAACAACAACAACAACAACATACCCAGTATATTCCCAACAGTACTCAGAACCATCAGTTTGATCATGAATTTTAGCAACGGATGTTACAGTTGCACGCAGCCTATATTGAGTTCAGCAACAACAACAACAACAACAACATACCCAGTATATTCCCAACAGGTTGGGGTCTGGGGGGTCAGTTGTACGCAGACCTTACCCTTGTAATTATACAAGGAGGCTGTTTCCGTAGCGACCCAAGGTGCGTTGCGCCGTTTGATATGTTTTTTTTTTCTAGAAACTTCACTAATAGAAGAAGCACTAGAATTTAATTGAGCCATTTTGATCTAGTCCATTATTAGCTCTATGCCAGGAGAATTGTCAACAATGACTCTTCCAGCTCCATCTGCAATGGACAATGAGTACTGCAACTATAATTATAAATATTGGTTTTCTAAGAAGGGAGAGTTATTCATCCATGATCAAACTTCTTAGAAACTAATTTATATTTACATTGCTCCCAAGAAATGGACTTTGGCTGCCATGGTAAATGACTGCTCAGCATACTGAATGCCTGGTGGGGACCAAGATTTATATTAGGAACGGAGTTCATTGTGATGCTTTTTTAGGGTGATTTTAGAGATGGCCCACTTTGAGTTTGGCTGAATGAATGTTTTGCATGTTCATGAGCAGTATCTTGGTCCCAGCATTAGGTCCCCACAGATTATTGAAGGGTAGTTTGTTTCTTAATTTGGTTGATTCTCTATCATATCTCATTTTTCCATGTATCTTTGATAATTGTAGCTTTGGGAATCGCTCATATTTTATCCATTTCTGGGGGATCATGATTGTTATTTTTCTACATTCTACAGTTGACTCTCAATTATGTATTTGGTGCTTGTGCGTGCATTTCATCTGTTTGCAAATTGGCTGGTGTTTCGAAATAATAATTCTGAAATTCATGAGTCTTGGTTTTTCCAGGAGCACAATATAATGAGTTAATCTGAACATTTAGTTAACAGTCAGAAGTGTTAGAACCAGTATTTTCTCTTATATCAATATCCTGGCACTTGGTAATCGAGAAATCGATGCCCAGACTGCTGTTTGAATTTGATTTAGAAAAGATATACTGTGCTGCCTTGTGAACAATTGTTATTTTTTTTTTTTTTTTTGCAGCTCAACAGTAATTTCCGAACAATTTAAGCAGTCGCTGATCAGCTGGATCCTATTGACATGTGATGAAGTGTTCCCATACACCCACACAAGGTCCTCTGAGGGTAGCCTTGTTGGATTTCTGCTAAGGCAGTCATAGGTTAGCCCCTCTCTTTGAGATTGTCTGAAAAAATTCTTCCCATAATTGGGAATTCTCTGTGAACTTCCTACCTTTTCAATTTCAACCGAACCGAATCTGATAATACTTGTGAAATGGATCTTATTTTGGGTTGTTTTCTTATTTTTCGTTTTTGTTTTTGCACAGTAGGACGTGACACTAAGAAACCGACGACTTGATTTTTTGATCTCCTTTTTTAAAAATAAGAAACAGCTTGAATCTTTTTTGCTCGACAGTACAATCGGTAGTATTAAATTAGTCGATTTGACAATTCATCCGCTATAGCTTTCACGTTAACTATAACACGTGAAGGTTTCTGTCCGTCATTTACCCTCCAGGGCCTTCACACCCCAGAAATGAGGGAATAAGACAGCACATATCATGTCCGGCTTAAGGGAAAAGGGGGTCGTAAAAAAAATGGGGTTATTGAGATGGGGACTGGAAAAAGAAAAAGGGTTATTGAGATATGGTCCCTATATTTTTGTGATGATATGTCTGACAATTTTTGTATCATTTTGTGCCTGCCATTAAAAGGAAACTGGCAATGTGCCATCCCTTTTCTGTGGCCTACCTCTGACTTTAGGCAGTGAACCTCTGAGTGAGTGAAAGAAAATGCATTTGAAAATCAATTTTCTGTTATTTCATTTTTTTTTTCCATATTTATTATATCTGGTTCACTTCTTTGAGCCTGGAATCAAGAGCAACTGATGGCCCTACTTATTACATTTGCTGCAACTAAAACTTGATGCATTTTGGTTGTCTCAGCTTGGTAAGACATTCTTGCCCTCTTTCTCTATTATGCTATATGAGGTTGATATTTGGTAAAAACATTTTTATTATGTGAATTAATTGCATTCTACTAACTTAACTTTTGAAATACATACTCTGTTCGAACGATATGGAAAGACAGACTAGCCAACTCATAGTATAAATTTCCTATGTGCTGCATATTGCAAAGTTTACAAAAGAATATTCTTTAGGTTGCAAAGCGCCAAAGTTTGTAAAATATGCATTAGAGTTAGATGTGCAAAAATGTGATTCCCAAAATGTAGTGGGTTTGGCGAGCAAAATCGAATAATCCAGGGATAAATTTAACTTGAGACAGCTTCTCAATAACTTGTAGAGTTTTTATCCAGTACAGGTATCAAAAATTTTCACCAGGTGCCGTAATTTTCTAGAGCATAAATATTTTTATGCAGTGCTGTTTGTGTAAGCTGACAAAAGAGAAGGTGGGACCTTTCTTGTACTTTGTGTCAATACAGTAGGAAATATTCTTGTTTCCAGGCCCAACTCACACGTGAGGTAACAAAATTTGTCCACTTGGCAGTGCCATGGCACGTGCAATGCATGCTGTTATGCAACCACGTACATAAGTAAATGAGCTTCCTATTTCCTAAGATTTTATATAAGTACTTTATTTAAATCTACTATTACACTTGGGCAATTGTACTATTACACTTGGGCAATTGTATTATATTTAAATCTAAATATAAATGTTATGCTATAGAAAGCAACATTATAAAAGTGACTTTTCGTAGAATAAATATTTATTTTTATTACCAAATTATGAAGGATCGATTAGTTTAATGGGAAAATGTTACAATCCTATTACGGAACTATTCCGTTGGGATTTGTAACCGTTAGATGCATATGTGCATCTAATCTATATGTCATCTAACGTAGCCTTACCCTAGTTTAATGTTTACGTCAGTTAAGTAAAAATTTTTGTAATAAGAACTAATTGCAATATACTACTGAAATTAAGTCGAACTACAAAATATATATATACTAAGCAAATTTAGTAGTAATACATGCGAATGAGGTACTTCTATTTAAGAAGCATTTTGTTTCCCTCACTGTAAAGATACTAAACCTCATAGTGGGTTTCATAATCAATTTTAGTAATAAGTAAGTGGATAGAAACTACAATAAGAAGTGCTTCGTTTATATCGCGAAATAATGATAACGACACGTGTAAATATCAAGATAATTAGTGAAAAGATATAACTAAATTCCTAGTTTTGAAAAAAATCAGTCACTCACGACATGTTGCATTCTTGTTCGTTTTATTTCCCAAGAAGAAAGAGAAATCTAACAATCTATCATCTATTATTTTATTTTCCTTTTTCCTTTTCTAAGTTCTAAGTTCTAACTAATATTCAGCTTTGGAAAAAAAAAGAGGGAAACGTTATTGATATGTGAATCTACTGACCAAAGTGCTAAAATTAATGTATTGTTAATTGATTTCAAGCCTGATATTGAACTCCTTTATTTAACAAATAATCCCAACAAATATACATATATTCATGTTCAATGAAATTGTTCATCTTCAATCACACTCACCAGGTCATGTTAATCTTCTGTCATATCAGTTGGTAGCATATTAGTCTGTGTCTATTGTAAAAAGGGGAGCGTGGGCTGTCATAATAAATTTAAAACACAATATAATAAAAACTATGTTCATACTAGAAAGATGCATTTTTTGGAAAAACAATATGCCAAACCTAACGATTAGATTGCCTAACAACATTTGTATGCGGTATTATACGATTCAACTAAAATGTAGTATTATACGATTCGACAGAATTCCATTAAATTGGGATAGAATCTATAGTATCTAAACAACCAATGTAATTCCATAAACCAAATATCGTTAAAAGTTGATGAAATTCTATAACACAATTAGTTATAAATCGAAATTCATCATTAACTGAGGAAATTGGACTCGATTAAGAACTAGGACTTTCAAATTAAGGATATCTATTTTATAGAATTCATGAAATTTCTAAATTCAAATTATCTTTATATGTAATAAAATTATAAATTCATTCAAATTCCATAATGAGGTACACATCCTAAGATTCTGTTCATTTTTAGGCCAAGGAAAAAAGATGTAGCAGTGTCTAGAGACAAAAAAAAAACTGGCTTCAGTTACAAATAGGACAACCTCTCCTCACTGCCACCTTCCACCTTATCCTGCCTACATCTGTTCCTACACCACCAAACTCTCAAAGAAAAAACACACACTTTCACCTTAAAACCAACACAACACAAATATTTAGAGAGAGAGAGAGAGAGCTGCATGTAGATTTTGTTCATAACATTTTTGTGGTTTAAGACTTTAAATTAGTGATTCAGGTATGTAACAACAGCTTGTTTTTCATTTTCCATCAAAGCTTTGTTCATATAGATCTTTATGATGATATAATTATTTTCTTTTCTTTCTGTTGGCAGTGCATTTGAGCTCCAATCAACGGAATAAAAAAAAGGGGAGGATTGTGAACTCGTTGACCTGTTTTCATGGCTTCAGCAATTTCAATTCCTCTCCTGGAGGACTTGAACACCTCCCAAATTAATCAAGATTCTGAGTTTCATGCCTCCAAACCAAGTCTCACTTTATCAGAGGTTTCAATTCAATCAACCCAACCCAACCCAATCTTTGATTTAAATAAGTAATATCACAGTCAATCAGTCCAAAATCAAAATTCTTTATTTATTTTCATTTTCAGATAATTTTGGAGATCAAAATGCTGTACACAATCGCGTTCCCCATGATCGTCACCGGCCTACTCATCTACGGCAAGTCCCTCATATCCATGCTCTTCTTGGGCCACCTCGGCAAGCCCGCTCTCGCCGGCGGGTCCCTTGCCATCGGCCTCGCCAACATAACGGGCTACTCCGTCATATCGGGCCTCGCCTCCGGCACCGAGCCCATTTCCTCCCAGGCCTTCGGGGCCCGCCGCTGGCCCCTCATGGCCCAAACCCTACACCGCACAATCCTCCTCCTCCTCCTTGCATGCATCCCCATCTCCATCCTATGGCTCAACATCCGACCCGTCCTCTCCCTTTTCGACCAAAACCCCGAAATCTCCAAAATAGCCTCCACCTATCTCGCCTTCTGCCTCCCGGACCTTCTTCTCCAGTCCTTCATAAATCCTATCAAAATTTATTTGAGGTCGCAAAACATCACTCTCCCGCTTATGCTGGGCTCGGGTTTTTCCCTTGCCTTGCACGCGCCCGTCAATTACTTGCTTGTAAGAAAAACGGGCCTCGGCGTGAAGGGTGTGGCTTTGTCGGTGGTTGTGGCCGATCTCGTTTTTCTTGGGAATCTGACGGTCTACATGGCGTGGGCTTGGGGTTTGGGCTGGAAAAGGGGCCCGGCCCGCGAGATTGAGTGGGTCCCGATACTGAGCCTGGCCCTGCCGAGCTGCTGCTCCGTGTGCCTCGAGTGGTGGTGGTATGAGATCATGATTGTTCTCTCGGGCATTTTGTCCAACGCCTCGGAGGCGGTGGCGGCCATGGGGGTGCTCATGCAGGCAACGTCGCTGGCTTATGTGTTCCCGTCGGCGGTGGGGAACTGGCCGCAGACGGCGGGGTGTGGGGTGTTGAGGGGGAGCGCGAGGCCTGGGGTCGGGGTGAGGATTAACCTGGGCTCGTTTTATGGGGTGGGCCTGCCGCTGGCGGTGTTTATGGGCTTTGGGATGAGGCTGGGCTTGATGGGCCTATGGCTGGGGCTATTGGGGGCCCAGGGGGTGTGCGCGGGGGTCATGGTTTGGGTCTTGAGCAGGACGGACTGGGTGGTGCTTGCGAACAAGGCGAGGGAGCTAATTGGGGCGGTGGAATTAAATCGTGAAGGAGAAGGATTAGCAGCCACAAAAATTGTATACTGAATTTACTGATTACAGATATAATTTTATTATAATTATTATTTTCTTTTCCTTTTTGTGAGTGAATAAATGAGTTTTTTTATAAAGAGAAATTCACACCCTTACTAATCCTTTCAGTTTCATGATTATTTTTAATTATACGCAACCATACATTTATCTTTATAATTACGATTTATTTTAAATTAAAATAAGTAGGATGTGGCCGTCGGTTTTCCAGCGTTTTTGAATTAAGAAAATATAACTACCAAAGACAACTAACTAGAAATGTTATGGAGCCATCGGGTGGTCCCTTATGAAGTCGTTCATAACTTTATGTATTGACAAGTGTCTAATGTGTATTGATTGTACGACAAGCGTCAATACACCATTTGTGGATAAATATGAATAGCTCTATAAGCAGAGTCATCCGATGGCTCCATAGCAAAACCGGATAACTAATAGAGTTAAATTTGAACATAATTTTTTAGAATCGTGCTCATCCCATAACTTGCCTTACTCAACCGAAAAAGAAGAAAAAGTGATTTCTTTCTCTCACCAAATCCTTGGCAATTGTGTATCTTCAACAGAATCGAGACAGAAAACCAATACATCACTATAACCACACAAACCACATCTTTCTACACAAATTCGTCCATGGCCAAGCGAAGAACGATGTCAAATCGGCCAATAGTGAAGACGAAGCTAGATTAACTCGGTCCCGATCTCGTCTAACATCTCAACTTCAAGCACCCGAGCGTAAGTCCGTCCAAAAGAAACTTCAATTTCAGAAAATTGAAGTTCCAAGAGGCTCCAAAAAGCAGACAACCAATGCAGTAGAAGTTAACTCCGAGGGCGATTACAATTTTGTGTCCGAACCCAACATCAAACATAAAAATTAAAATAAAAAAATATGCCAATCGAAGTTAGGTATTTATTTTATTTCCCTCTTGTGTAACATGGACCATGCTGGTTATTTTCATATGTTCAAGGGACTTCATGGTTGTTTTGTGGTTGTACACTATCTCTTGTTTAAATTATTCTCATATGTAACATGTTGTTTATATATCGTTTACATTAAGTTTAAGTTTATATAATGTTTATGTCATATATTTAATAATTTCTGTATGGCTGTGAAAGTGTATGTTTTTATCTTTTATCAGGATGAAGTATATGTTGTTTATCTTATGTATACCTACACGTCTTATGGATTATGCTACCATGGTCAGAATTTGTATATGTTTAGCATAACTTATTAAACTTGGAGTACGGTTAGTATATCATGGTATGATTATGTACACGTTTATCTGAAGTATAATTTTAGTGTAACCATTTAATCTTGTATTATGCTATTATGGTCTGAGTATGTCTTCATAAAACGTTGTTTAGTTATTATACTTCTAAAAATTCAATATATTAAAATAGACACTGTGTACTATGCATTTACATACTTATAAATACATCATATTAATTAAGTTTTATTGTTTATGGACAATAATATTGTACATAGGGGTGTACATAACACTCACATTGAGTGAACCGACCAAAAATAAAAAATCAAGTAGACCCCACTCCATGTGAGTGTTATGTACACCTCTATGTACATTTATTATGTAATTGTAGCATTTTTCATATATATTTACCATATCTGATCATGCCTTTTTTTGTTATTAAAGTCAATTTTTAAGAAACCTAGTAAATATTATTAATATGTTCTTATGTTTTTTTTCTTCAATTTAAGGAATGAGAATTGCTCGTACCCAATCCGAGATAGATGTATATCAAAATTCTCAATAGCAATGACAATAGCAAGGGTGATGCGACAATAAATGAGATTAAAAGGTTATTGACCGAAAGCCAGCTGAAGATGTTTAAGAAAATCGTGTTTGAAGCAAGCTAAGGCGTATAAGAGCGATGATGATTCGCCTGAGATGCTTTATGATTTGGAGCGTGCGAAACGTTGCCAGTTAGTTATAATAGTTAAACATTATGAAGTAACGTTTTATCTTAATGAATTGATATTCGAACTATTTTTGTCATTATGACTTTACGTTTGTTGAATGATTTATTTTGTTTGTGAGCTACCTGGTATAAATATTCGTGCTTTGTTTTGACTTTATATTTGCACGTTGTAAGCTTTCAGTTTACATATATTATTGATACTTTTTTGTTAGCCGATTTCCTTGTTTAATTTGAAATTTACATATAAAAGACCAAAACATGGCGGGGTCTTATGTATGAATATTTATTGTTTAACTAACGTTTATGTCAACGAAAAAAAAAAATCCTCTTTAGTAAGTATACATTTTTAATATACGTTAGTGATACTAGTAGATTAGATAAGAATCAAATTCATTGTTTGTCTATTATTATTGATTATTTATTTATATACAGAAGATACACAACCGTTATCGAAACATAAACAGTACATAACAATATTATATGCATATTATATACAAGTTATATAAGTTACAAGTAAAATAATTCAATTTTCTTAGTTGACGCTTAGGCCATAATTATACTAAATATATCCATAAATTAAACAACTCTACCGGCGACAACATATCTTCATTCATATTATTACTAGTTAAAAATAAAAAAAACACACACTTTAACAATCTGTGTCAACGTGGCACTAAGATTGTTTCACTCTCTTCGAATTGAACATGTTTTTACATTGTGCCTCTTCTCTCCACATTTGTTGCATCTGTTTGTAACCCGAGGCTCCCATCCTGGTTTGAATCTTTGCTGGCGTCGACGCCCTGACCTAACTCTTCCAATCGGTGGCTTGATTTTCTGGTATTTTTTTTTATCTCGAATTTATCGACGTATTCATTGTTGATCAATACTCCACTGTGATGAATAAATATAGTTACATTAGACATATTCCTGAAAATCCATAAATAACCCCTGGTCATATCACAAAAAAAATCATCAAAATAAAAAAGACAACATTATTTCTATTGAGCACCATATAAAAAACATGAACAAGTAATTACCTTCATGAGTTATTATCAGAAGAGATTTTACGAACACCTTTNATGGATGTTTTTTTTTTCTTACTTCAAGACCCTAATGAACAGAATATCCATTTGAATTTTTGAAAGCGTGCAACCTAGATTTGTAGTAAGATTATTTTTATTTTTATTTTTTATATTCTGTTTGCTTGCATCCATTTTGGAAAAATTAATTGCATGATTTTGTTTTTGAAATTGTTGTTACCACAAATACATGTGGGTAGCCACGATTCCCTCAAAGGATCGTGCCGCGGCGGCCATCAAGGAGGTTCAAGTGCGGGCGAAAGGCGAGTCCGACGTCAGACTGAAGGCGCTCCACACCGATCGTGGTGACAAGTTCATCGTGACCGAGTTTACGGACTAATTCGCAGATGAGGGCGTGCACCATCAACACACGACACCTTAAAGCCCGCAACATAACAGTCTAGTCGAAAACCGATATGGCACTGTGGTAACAACAGCGAGGAGCATGCTCAAGGCCAAGGGCCTGTCTGGATGGTTCTGGGGTGAGGCGGTCAGTACCGTTGTGTATATGCTGAACAGGTGCCCAACCAAGAGCGTGGAGGGGATGACACTGTTTGAAGCATGGCATGGGTGGAAGCGGACAGTGCACCATCTCAGAATGTTCGGTTGCATTGTCTACGTGTGCAACACGGCGCCGCACCTAAAGAAGATGGATGATCGCGGCCACAAGATGATCTTCATCGGCTACGAGCGCAGCAACAAGGGTACCATGCCTACGATCCCATCACGAAGAGTGTCCACGTGACACATGACATGGTGTTCGATGAGCAAGCCTAGTGGGACTGGGGCACCGACGGTGACGACATGTTCACACTAGAGTACACCACTACAGGCCCGGCCACGCATGAGGTTGATGACATCGTCAAGGTGCCTGGAGGAGGAGCACCAATAGAGTAGTCGTCTCTTCTTGGCGTGGCTGGGGGCGAACTAGAGCCCGGTTCACTGAACGTCATTAACAATGACAACCTGGATGCTGACCACGACGATGACGCACCTCTCCATTTCTGCAGTGTTGATGCTATCATCAGGCCAACCTCGCCACGAGGCTTCGCACCGCTTGCAATGGTGATTGAGGAGCTTCACGCGGTGAGCGTCGATGAGTCTGCCTTATTCGTCGAGGCAGAGATCAGTCCCAATTGGAGAAAGGCGACTATGGAGAAGATGAAGTCCATCGAGGAGAACGATTTGAGGTGCCTCGCCGAACTCCCACCTGACCGTAAGGACTATCGAGGTGAAGTGGGTGTTCAAGGTGAAGAGGGACGAGCACGGGGCGGTGACCAAGCACAAGGCACGCCTCGTGGTGAAGGGCTACGCACAACAACACGACATCAACTATGAAGAGGTAATCGCGGTGGTTGCACGACTGGACTTGGTTCGCCTCCTTATTGCCCTTCCGATGCACGAGGGATGAGAGGTACACCACATGGATGCCAAATCAACTTTCTTGAACAGTGACCTGCAGGGAGAAGTCTAGATGCACCATAGTGAACTACCATTCCAAAACCAATTAGTGGAAGGAGGAGTAGCCCACTAGGCTTATAAGTTAGACCTATTTTCCCTACATAAACGATGTGAAACAACTCACAAGTTATATTATATTCTAATATGCCCCATCACTTGTAAACCCTTCATACGAAGCCCAAGTCCATATACGGGGCCGGGTAACGGGTAGGTCATTGCCACGGTCCTATGTAGAACTGGCTCTGTACCATGTAGACAGGGGTAGAACGGGTGCTGTCCCATGCACGTAAAGCGTAACATACGATGGTGAGCCTAGATGCACCATAGTGAGGTTCTATCCCAAAACCAATTGGTGGAAGGATAGCCCACTAGGTTTATATGTTAGGCCTATTTTTCTATATAAACGATGTGGGACAACTCATAAGTAGGCTTTAATTAGTTCATTGTATTTCTCTATTATAGAACCAGAAAAGGTTTCATTTCAGCAACACCAAACAAGATCGTGTTCTCTTGTGTTTGCATGAGTTTCTTTTGTGTCTTGTGTTTTGGCCGTGATCTCGTCGGCAACTAGGTGTTGTCTCTCCGACGAGATTCTAACATTCCCATCCCATTCTGGTAGATAAGAACCATTCAACTAGGCAATATAATTGTTCATTTCTTTGAATGCGATACCTCGGGATTGACAAAGTGTACTTTTAATGTTTGGTGGATGTGAAACCTTATCTTATTTTACGATTTTTTTTTGGCGATCTATCTTATTTTAGCAATCTGCAGTTTTTCACGCAGTGACCAACATGTTAAGGACATTGTCGTCAGTCGAATATCGAGAGATGAATCAGCCAGATAAAATAAAGAAATCCCAAAAGAAAAAGTCGGGGGAGTCAGATACGGTGATCGCCACGGAGATAGCAGCTAGGGCCTCTCAAGGGGTTGGCTCAAGGTGGATCATCGTGAGGGGTTGATTGTCGACCGGAACGTAGAGATTACCTCAGACGACCCACTCGATGCCCCTTTCTGAAGGACCTTCAACTGATCAGATCCACCCTCTAGGGACTTAGTTTATGTTTGTTTGAGACGTATTTTTGGCCGAATGTGGCTATTTGAATTATTGTGTATTTTAGCTTTGTGGCCGAATGTGGTCGTTTGAACAATTTATTTCTTTCCATCTTTCGTTTGTTTGCTTTTGATGTTGTGTGGGGACAATTTAAATAGTTTTGCTATGAAGTTAACAGTTGGTTCCACAGTTGAGTCAACCTTCTATATACAACAAGTAAAACCATACCATATTCTCTGATTACTTAAATAATACTAATAATTTTATTAATATGGTATGATTTTTTTGTTGTATATAGAAGGTTGGCTCCACTGTGGAGTCAACTGTTGGCTTCATAGCAAAACTGATAATTTAAAAACGATATTATAAAGGTTTGAATCTATTTGAATATCTTATGGATTTACTTGTGTGGCAAATTCCTTTGCAAAACTATTGAACAAAATTTTAGGTAAGTACTACTATGTTTTGTAAAACCTTAATGCGAAAGATTTCGCTAAAAGTTTAATAGCCACTATTATAATTAACTACTTTTCAACAATCTATATATATTAAAAAAGGTTGATGGAAAATTTATTTGTGGAAAGTTTAATTTTTGGGTCAAACTTGTTGACTTACCATTTAAGGAAAATCTGTTTATATTTTTTCAAACCGATTTACTAAAGCCACTTTCATTATTTTAAAAATAGCTATTGAGATATTTTTGGTAGATTTATTTTGTTTAATATGTACGTAACTATATTCCATATTTTTTGTATGAGATAATTAGAGCTCTTTTTTAAACGAACGTGCTCTATTTTGTTCAAATATCCATTCACCTTTTTTTTTTCAAGCCGACTTCAAAACACTATTTTAATAATTTCAAAAATATTTTTGTATTTTATTTTGGTTAACATAGAATCAAATACATTCCATCTTTTGATGTTTAGATCAATTTTAAAAAGATCCGTCTATATTTTACATATTAAATGTGTCAATCAATTTTAAAAAGTTTCGTGCTCCAAATTTACAAATATTAGTGGATTTTTTTTCAAACCCATTAATTATTTTGATATTTTATTTGGAATCAACTACATTCCATATTTTACGTACTAGAATTTTGCAGCTATTTAAAAAATATTTGTGCTCTAATTTTGCAAAGATTTGTGAACTTTTTTTTCTCGATAGAATTTTGTAGTTATTTAAAAAAGATTTGTGCTCTACTAATTTTACAAGAATTTGTTAACTTTTTTTCTCGATATGGACGCGTCTTTGTTAAAGTAAAAATGTAGAAGGTTGTACAAGATTGGTTTCTTTAAAATTGTTTGTAAATAAACCTTATCAATACGTATATTAATTTGAGCCGATTCCACCATCAAGATAAACTATCTTGAATTTCATAAAAATAACTCAACGTTAAAGAAATTAAAATTAAAATTGATGCAAAAATATGTTAATTTAAAACTTATATGATCTTATTAATAGGTATCAATATTTATTTGAAAGCATTAAAAATTGTATAGGATGTTTTCTTTAATATTTTTTTATAAGCAAACCTTATCAACAATTTATGACCAAAATATCATTTTTAAAATAAATATATTGAATTTTAAGAATAAATTGCATCACATAAATAAAATTTTGATGCAAACTAATGGCCACTTTCATATTCGACGATAAAAATAGACAATAATATCTTTTAGAAAGAAAAAATGCACAAATTAATAAAGTTATAAAAACTCCATATTTTTGTTGGCACCAGTTATTATTGATATCTGATCAAATCTTATATAATTTTAATATTCATCGGTATCATTTTACCTTTATCAAATCGTTTTGTTGTTTCAAATGCACGTGCCAATGCAACTTTAATTGGGTGAGATACGGATTATGACAAGGTTTTTTATAAGAGTTGTGATGTACGGTGGTGCGAGCTTGTCGAGAAGGTATTATTTTTGCATCCAACGAAAATTATATACATATTGGTAAAGTTCGAATATTTGTATTATTTGTTTCGGACATATAGATGAGTTGTACTGTTCTAAGGCTTACAATAAATAAAAAAAAAAAAAACAAAAACATGCATCTTCAAAGCCTTACTAATTCTGAGAACGTGATGAGGTTGCTCGATTGAAGTATTGGAGATGGGACCTTAGGGGGATCGAACGATATATGTGCACTGATAGAATACCTATGGATATATTGCTTGAGCCCTATGATGATCAGATTGCTTCAATCGTTGAAAGCACATATCTAAAATTTAAAGAGTTAACTAATGATCCTAATTATTTTAAGGACATAGCTATATTATCAACGACATTGAATGTTGTTGAGTCTACCAATAAGTACATGTCATTGTTGAATTTTTTTATGGTCATACGTACTAAAGTTTCGATAGTACGTGCAAATCAGACTCTAATAAGGATTTTATGTCTGGTCTCCATACGCCTGAGTTCTTGAATAATATTATATATTCGAGAGTTCCAAACCATGGGTTTCATTTGAAGATTAGAACTCCCATCATATTGTTGCAGATCTATACAATGAGACATGGCTGGTTGTGACCAAACTCTCTACTCATTCTCTTGAGTGTAAGATACTCACTAGGGATCACACAAGCGATAAGATGTTGATTCCTACAATGGATATAACTCCGTCCGATGTCAGAATTTCTTTTAAGTTCAAGCGGTGACATTTTCTCATTATTGTTTCTAACGCCTTGACGGTAAGCAAGAGCAACAACTTATCGCATGTTGGTTTATTCCTAAAGAAGCCGGTGTTCAGTCATGGACAACTCCAACTATACGTTGCAATATCACGTGTCACCAACCTAAATGAGTTGAAAATACTAGAAGAATATATTCATTTAGAATTTCTAAAGACTTTTTAAGATTTCAGAAATTCTAATTTATTTAATTTAGACTTTTAAAAGTCTTGAGGTATTCAGTTAGGACTTTAAAAAGTCATACAAAATCATGATATATTTAACTTATTTGAGACTACGATTTGTTAAGACTTTTTAAGATTTCCTGGGATTTATAAGGAAAAAAATATATGCGAAATCCCACCTCCAGATTTAAGATTACACAGGATTCTTCCAAAATCTAAAAACCTTAAAATGTCTCAATATTTATCTTGGAATCCCAAACGAATACACTCCCATTAGTTTTTTATAACGATACTTCGCCAACAAATCAAACAAAAAATATTATATACAAGTTAGTTTTCAATAATTTATAATTTTTGAGATTGTTGGCGAGCTGTGTATTATTGTTCTACGTATCAAAACTCTTTTTAATTTTTAGTATTTAAGATGCTAAACTTTCTACTTAAATATGTTATCACGTGCATCGCACGGGCCATAATTAGTTTACCAATGAAATTATGAATGTACGTTTGCACACACACATATATCATTATATGTTATGCATATACGCATCACACAGACATTAAATTTGTATACACATACACACATGTACTGTTGCATCTTAAATGTCCAAGATTGGGTGTTACACCCCTGTAAAAGCTAAACCCAGTAGTTTATTGATTTCTCCAGTCAACTACCACTAAATCTGTCTGCTGTTTTTGTACTCATCCGTACCCTAAGACTAAGTACCGCTGGTTATAATGGCTAAATAATATTGAAACACAAACATTGCTTTGCAGGTTAGAGCTGGAAAATTTCAATCTACCTTAAAAATTAAATATCATGTGTGTTAGTGTATTGATCAGACGATAAAAAATTAATAGTTATAGCATTTAATTATAAAAAGAACTCGGTATGTGTGCTGGTATATTGATCAAACAGTAAAAAAATTGATGGTTGTAGCGTTTAATTATAAAAAAAGAAGTTACCCTCTTATATTTAAAAGTGTCAGCAACTGAATAATCTGAAAAATAGTTATACTATGATTACATTGTTTTGACACTGTGATTACATTGCTAATTTCATAAAAAAACCATCTTCCTATATGTATAGAACCAAACGATTGTACGTTAAGTCGATTTGATAAATCGATTCGTTTGTTGGTACAAGATATGTATTTTTTTTCAATCGTCTTAGTGAAAAATAATTTTTATTTTCTTACGAAAAGTAAAAATAAAAAATGAGTGTGTGCATTCGCCTCTAGAATATCGAAGCTCTCTATTTTTCATCTTTATACAACAGAAAAGAAAATTATATTCCAATTATGAGTGAATTTCATACTCTCCCTATGCATAATTGCCATACCATATAAACTTTTTTATTATTTGATCAAAATATATCTACGTGTGCAAATGTGTGTGTAAACGATAAAATTTTTATCAACTCTTCTTAAAATAAGATCATTGACAGTTCACATAGGTGCCACGTATCACTGAGTTATTTTAGTTAGGATTGCACATTTAATGAAAAATTAATTACACACGAACAACGTATTCGACTAGACTTTGTTCCCTACTGTGCCTAACACCGGCTTCTCAAGCTTATTGACCACAAGGACAAATCTTGAACCAATCTTGTACTAATTATTTTTAATTTGTTACCCGAGAGTCGAGAGAGTAGTGTACTTTTGAGTTCTGACTGTATCTAACATTTATTATTTGGTTGACTCAAGTTCTGAAATATTTTTTTGGATCTGATTACAAATTACATGGAAGATATTAGACCGATTAAATCTAGAAAAGCATTAGATAATCATGCTATTGCGTGTGAATGCTCGTCATGTGATAGGGATTATAGTATTGGCCCGGTCTGGTTGAGCACCAAGTCGAGCAATCCGGAGTGGTAATCGAGGACACAGGGTCGACCCACTTAGGGCCTCGACCCATCAACCCAATAATCGAGGCAGGAAAGAGCACATGGCGTAGGGTCAACTCGACCAATAAAAGATCGATCGACCCATAGGGTGTCGACCCATGAGAGATCGACCCATGAGAATGGGTCTAACATTGACTATGGTTCGGTCCTTAGTAGCGGCGATTACTAGGTAGTCCGTACAGCCTAAAACACTATATATACGGTAAATTATGAGAATAGAAGGTAAGACTCATTTCATTATTTCTCCGTTACATTTTGTTGTCCCCCATTACATTTTGTTGCGAGATCATTGTTCATCTCCGAGATATTGACTTGGACGTCGGAGGGTCTTGCGCCGGAGTAATTCCGGCGCTTTTGTAGGTACCGGCGAGCTCAAGAACGCGGACCACGTCAAACCGGTATACCTCCACTTGAACCAAGCGAGACCTTTCAGAAGACCGGAGTCGCCTATCTTGGACCATATCAAATTGGCGCCGTCTGTGGGAACCCTAGCTCAACCGACATTGATCTGGTGGTATCTTGTACATAGCAATCGGAAAACAAGTTAAGAAGGAGAAAACAGAAGAAGATGGAGGAGGAAAGAGAGCGGGAGCAGAGGGAAGAGGATAACTCTTGGTTACGCAAGCGTCCTGTAGGGGCAGGACCGCTGCCGTGGTGGGTGTTGTGTGGAAACACGCCGGTGACCCCAGCTCCTGCTGTACAGCGGCCACCGGAGCTGTCTGAAGCAATCGCAAATAGCCCAGTGCAAACAGGTATGATGGAGACGCCAACAAGGCTGGGCGGAGGCTTATCACGCCGTGAGACATGTGGAGAGGAGTTGCAGCTCCAGGAAGAGACGACGGAGGGGACCAACGCAAATTTTCAGCTTCTCATCCCGGAGCAGCCCATGCAAATTACGCCTAGCGCATTTGAGAGGATGATAGCAGCAGCGGTAGATGCTAGAATGGCGTTGATCTCACCTCTAGTCAATTGGCCAATAGCTCGACCTGAAGCACAGGGACCAGAGGCTCGACTAAGGGGGTGCGAGGTGATAGCTCGACTAGAGGGGCGCGAGGTGATAGCTCGACCCATGGGGCAGCACGTAGCACCAGTTCGACTCATAGAGCAGCACGTAGCACCAGTTCGACCCATGGAGCAGCACCTAGTACCAGTGTTATCCATGGGGCAGCACGCAGCACCAGTTCGACCCATGGAGCAACACGTAGCACCAGCTCCCCATGGAGCAGCACCTAGTACCAGTGCTATCCACGGAGCAGCACGTAGCACCTGTTCTGTCTATAGAGCAGCACGTAACACTAGCTCGACCCTTGGGGCAGCATGCAACACCAGTTCGACCCATGGAGCAGCACGTAGCACCTGTTCTGTCCATAGAACAGCACGTAACACTAGCACGACCCATGGAGAAGCACGTAGCGAGACCCCGCGGTAAATGGTAGCACCCCGACACGAAAACGATGAGCCTGGATGGTCTATCACTGGAGCCCATGCCTCGGGCCATGAGGGATCCCATGTTAGAGCAAATGGTAGTACAATTGCATGACCACCTCAAGTCGAGCACGATCCATCGCGGGTGAAGCTCCACTATCTTAACCGCAAGGTCATCAAAAAGGCTTACCATGCTGATGAAGAATCGTGTACCCGTTCAACTCGATTTTCTTCGAAGGGCGCACAATAGGCCTTCCTTCTAGGTGGTGATTGTGTAGCTGATGTGTCTGGCCCCTTTTCTACACGAGAGATTTCGACCGCGCTTGCTCTTCACGCCTTTTAGGTAGACTTGCTCCTGAAATGTATCTCGGTCACGTGCTATTCTTCGCCCAACAAGGCCCCTTTTGATTGTCGCGTGCATATTGCATCTTGCATCGACCACTCAAGCATCAACCTCTCATGCCTCGACACCACGCATCAACCTCTCACGCCTCGACACCACGCATCAACCTCTCAAGCGTAGATATCTCGATCTCCGCGCTCGACCTCCTTGCCGCGGTCGACCCTCGCTTGCCCGACGCTGTCTCCTTGGTCGACCCCCGTGTGGGCTCGAATACACTGAGCTCGACACCTGTCGGACACTACGTGGCCGTCTTCCGCTACTCAAGGTTTTTGATGAGAACATTCAGAATGCAAGACCTGCAAGGTCTTTTATATAGACGCCAAGCAGAGGAACGCGTGATGGTCGCGACAACTGTCGGTAACCTTAAAATTGTTGAAAGCTATGATGGCGTGGCTGAATCACTGTTTAATTCTTCTATTTTATATACTTGTTTACATGCTCACGAGGTGTCTGGCATAATACTTGAACGAAAGAACAATTTATAGCCTGCGATAAATTTGTGGACCATTAGGCGTCACTCAGAGGTGTTTGGAGAATAATATGTCATTAGTCCTATTGAGCACTGAAAAGCTGAATAAATTTATTTACGTGGGAAAATAAATTCGAGGATGTTATGATATTTATGTTCGATTTCTAATATTTCTTGTTACTTCGAGCCTTTGGGGGTTTACGTGAAGAGATCGGGTGGGCAGATACATCATGTGTCACCTACAAACATTTTCAAGGCCTCGCGGGTCGACCAGAAGCTCTACAGCTAGGTCACCTGGGGTAAAAGTTCTAAGGCCCCGCGGGTCGACCAGAAGCTCTACAGCTAGGTCACCTGGGGTAAAAGTTCTAAGGCCCCGCGGGTCGACCAGAAGCTCTACAGCTATGTCACCTGGGGTAAAAGTGTTCAAGGCCAAGCATGTCGACCAGAAACTCTACAGCTAGGTCATCTGGTGCAAGAAGTTTTCAAGGCCCCACGGGTCGATCAGAAGCTCTAAGGCTAGATCACCTGGGGCAAGAAGTTTCAAGACCGCGCGGGTCGACCAGAAGCTCTACAGCTAGGTCACTTGGGACAAGAAGTTTTCAAGGCCCCACGGGTCGATCAGAAACTCTAAGGCTAGATCACCTGGGGCAAGAAGTTTCTGGGCCACGCGGGTCGATCAGAAGCTCTAAGGCTAGATCACCTGGGGCAAGAAGTTTAAGACCCCGCGGGTAGACCAAAAGCTCTACAGCTAGGTCACCTGGGATAAAAGTGTTAAAGGCCAAACAGGTCGATCAGAGGCCTTCGGGCTAGTCCATCTGGGGCAAAGATGTTCAGGGCCATAAGGTTGACTAGAAGCCTTAGGGCTAAGTCACCCAGGGCATATCTCCCAAAGGATAGAGGATCGACTACAAGCCTTAGGGCTAAGTCGCCCGGGGCATCTCTCAAAGCCATAGGGTCGACTAAAAGCCTTGGGGCAAAGTTCGACTGGAGCAAAACTAGCACAATAGTTTTTCAAAGCCATGTGGGTCGATAAAAATCCTTAAGGCTAGATCATCCACGCAAGGTCGTCGCCCCCCGCAAAGTGGTCGACCCACGTGATGTTGTTGCCCCGCGCGATGCCTTCACCTCGCACGAAGTCGCTCCACGCGATGTCGCCCTGCTCGACGTGGTCGACCCACGCAAGGTGGTTGGCCCACGAGATGCCGTCCCCCGCACGAAGTTGCCCCGCACGACGTGGTCGACCCACGCAAGGTGGTTGGCCCGCGAGATGTCGTCGCCCCGCACGATGCCTTCGCCTTAAGCGACCCATGCAAAGTGGTCGGCCTCGTGATGTTGTCACNTAAAAAGCCTTAAGGCTAGGTCACCCATATGACATCGCCCCGCGCGATGTCGCCCTACGCGACATGGTCGACCCACGCAAGGTGGTCGGCCCACATGATGTCGTCGCCCCGCGCAATGTCGCTCTACGCGCTGTGGTCAGACATGTGATGTTGTCCCCCCGCGCAATGTCGCCTCGCGCAAAGTGGTCGACCCACATGATATCGTCGCCCCGTGCGATGCCTTCATCCCGCCCGACGTCGCCCTACACGATGTGGTCAACCCACGCAAAGTGGTCGGCCCCGTGATGTTGACGCCCCATGCAAAGTGGTCGGCCCCATGATGTTGTCGCCCCAAGCAACATGGTCGACACACGCAAGGTGTTCGGCCCACGTGATGTTGTTCCCCCGCGCAATGTCGTCTCCTCGGGTGATGTCGTCCTGCGCAAAGTGGTCGACCCACGTGATGTTGTCTTCCCGCGCGATGCAAAGTGGTTGACCCACGCAAGGTGGTTGCCCCACGTGATGTCGTCGCCCCGCGCTATGTGGTCTACCCACTCAAGCTGGTCACCTCGCGCGATGTCTTTGCCCCGTGCGATATCGTTTTCCAGCGCGATGTGGTCGACCCACGCGATGTCATCGACCCACACAAGGTGGTCCACCGGTGCAAATTGGACAACCCACGCAAGATGGTCGCCCCACGCGATGTCGTCGCCCCGCGCTATATGGTCTACCCACTCAAGCTGGTCACCTCGCGCGATGTCTTCGCCCCGTGCGATGTCGTTGCCTAACACGATGTGGTCGACCCACGCGATGTCATCGACCCACACAAGGTGGTCGACCGGCGCAAATTGGATGACCCACGCAAGGTGGTTGACGTGTTCAACCCACGGTGAGGGTCTCTACCGTTGACCATGGTCGACACACGCAGATGGCCCATGGTCGACACGAGCGACGTGGGATCGACTTGTCCGACCCACGGTGAGGATCGCTACCGTTGACCATGGTCGACACACGGCAGGCGTGCTCAACCCAAGACGGGTGGTCGAAGCACGGTCGACATGTTAGACACGGTAGGGGGTCGATATTGTTGACCCATGGTAGACGCGCGGTCGACACGACTGGCTCGCAATCAAAGTGTCCAACCCACACAGTCGACCCCCACTCAAGCCGACAAGGTGCACTCGAGGTCGGCGCGGTCGAGCCGTAGTTGACACGGTCGACCCGTGCATAACAGCATAAAAATAGATAAGTAATAAAAACGATACACACGAACATAATATTTGCAACTGCACGAATTTCGTCGCGTGTACTCGCAAATATGGGGAGTCCCATATCTGGTATTATAGTACCGACGTGGGTTAAGCCTAATGGCCGAACTGGATGAGAAGGACTGTGAGGGGTTCGACCGGTTCGAACGGTCAAGCATATACCTAGGGTCGATTGGGCGTCGACCTATGCACCCCAGCATCGACCTATGCGCCCCAACATTGACCTATGCACCCCAGCGTCGGACCAGAGGACGATCGACCGTGCATCAACCAGCCCAAGGAGTCGACCATTAAGGGTCGATTGGCCACACATCAACCGGCCCAAGGGGTCGACCTCGACATAGCGGCCACCGGCGAAATGACTTAGGGTCGAGCCTTGGCCCTCAAAACTATCATGCGCCAGGTGCTCGGTCAACGAACGTCTAAGGATTTATGGTCCCGAGGATCGTACAGTCAGCTACTATTTAAGAGGCATAACTCTTAAGGCCAGAAGGTCGACTAGGAGCCTTAGGGCAAGATTCGACTGGGGAAAAGTTCACACAAGTTTTTCAAGGCCACTCGGGTCGATTGACCTACACGAGTGCGCGATCGACCTACGGTGCGCAATCTACCCATGTGGCAAACGATCGACCCCACGGGTGCGCGATCGACCCATACGGGTGCGCGATCGACCCATGTGGGTGCACGATCAACCCATGCGGTGTGCGATCAACCCAGGGTCACACAGAAAGGAAAGACTATGCATGTCGGTTCGCGATTGACCCGGGGGCACATAAGATTGCTGCGATCAACATGGTCGGCCCAGGATCAACACAATTGACCTGTGGTCGACTCGAGGTCGACCTAGGGTCGACGCAAGAGGCTCGGGGTCAACGCAAATGGCCCATGGTCGACGCTAGCGACCCGAGATCGACCCACCATCGCCGTGACCAACTCGAGGTCGACGCACACGACTGAGGGTCGACCCATAGTTGACACGATTGGCTCGGGATCGACACATTTTGAAGTTGACGCGCTTGACCCATTGTAGGTGGTCGACGTGTTCGATCCACGGTGAGGGTCGCAGCCGTTGACCATGGTCGATACACAGCCGACATGGTCGACCCGCGATGGGTGGTCAAAGCACGGTCTATGTGTTCGACCCACGGTGGGGGTTGATACCACTGACCCATGGTCGACACACGGCCGACAAGACCTGCTCGCGATCAGCGTGTTCTACCCGGCATGCATGGTCGATGTACGGCCGGTGTGCTCGACCCACGACGGGTGGTCGAAGCATGGTCGACTTGTCCGACCCATGGGGGTGGGTCGATACCGCTGACCCATGGTCGACGCACTGCCGATAGGACTAGCTCGCGATCGGCGTGTTCGACCCTGTATGCGTTGTTGACGTACGACCGACGTGCTCGACCCACGACGGTGGCCGAGGCATGGTCGACGTGTCTAACCCACGGTGGGGGGTCGATACCGTCGACCCATGGTCAACTCACAGGATTCGCAAGCACGCCTTCAGGTTGAATGGTCTGCAAATGTGCTGTCGGATGGAAGGGAAATTAGCGAGTCAATTGCCGGGTAGAGAAGATTTGCAAAAGAGGAGTAGAGGAAAGCTTTTTTGGTAAACGAGGGAGTAGGGTATTTAAATTGGAGATGGGGGAACATAAATCACGTGGTGTGAGTAGATGAGTTGGTAGTGGGGACATTATGTTAGGGAAAGAAAAAGGCATGGGTCAAGTGTTCAAAGACCAAGACCCAAAATTGAGGCCTTTTTGTGTGTTTCCGGTAGATCGGCCAAGGTGTGTGGTAGACGCGAAATAATGGTGTAATATTCAGATATCAAAATTGAAGACGTGATTGCCAACAACGGATCTCCAAGAAATTATATTTACAAACACAAGGGTAACGGCCCGTCTATTCGTAAATAAGGGGGAGTAGTTGATAGGGATTATAGTATTGGCCCGGTCCGGTTGAGCACCAAGTCGAGCAAGCCGGAGTGGTAATTGAGGACACAGGGTCGACCCACTTAGGGCCTCGACCCATCGACCCAATAATCGAGACAGGAAAAAGCACATGGCGTAGGGTCAACTCGACCAATAAGAGATCGGACCGTAAAGCCATGATCGACCCATAGGGTGTTGACCCATGAGAGATCGACCCATAAGAAGGGGTCTAACATTGGCTATGGTTCGGTCCTTAGTAGCCGCAATTACTAGGTAGTCCGTACAGCCTAAAACACTATATATACGGTAAATTATGATAGTAGAAGGTAAGACTCATTTTATTATTCCTCCGTTACATTTTGTTGTCCTCCATCACATTTTGTTGCGAGATCGTTGTTCATCTCCGAGATATTGACTTGGGTGTCAGAGGGTCTTGCGCCTGAGTAATTTCGGCGCTTTTGCAGGTACCGACGAGCTCAAGAACGCGGACCACGTCAAACCGGTATACCTCCACTTGAACCAAGCGAGACCTATCGGAAGACCGGAGTTGCCTATCTTGGATCATATCATCATGCATGTTGTATCACGCCATGTAACTCTTATCATTGAAATACAAATAATGAAATTTTAGGATTTGTCAAAATTATGTAATGTAAATTGGTTGGTTGAATTAATAGCCTATAACCGACAAAGTGTGAAAAGCTGAAAGTCCCTAAAATTATTTCTTAATCAAGTTTGTTACAAATGTGTATCACCACTAACTAAATCAATATGTATTAGTTCTTATAATATGAATTAAAAACATAAAATTACCGATAATATCATAATCTTACACGTTTTGGCAATATCCAATTTTGGGCTTTGTTTGCTGACATGACTATTGACATGCGATTCTCTACTAACATCGCGATAAAGAATTTAAACGGCGTTGGGGTTTGAACTTGTGACCTCAAGGTTGCATGATGACATTGTAACCACCACACCAATCAAAATTCTATATTAAATTTAATAGTGCTTAATATATATAGACACAAAGTATGAATAAATCATATTAAATTTAAAAGATAATGTAAATTATATTAATAAGATATAAACTTATAATAATTAAAATATAATAAAATAAATTATAAATATTAAATGAAAAAATAAACGAAAATAAAATAATATAATATTTATTATACTAGAGTGAATTTAAATTAAATCGAATAACTTATCCGCAGAAAGAGGGAATGCCAAGATGCTGAAGCGCTGCTCAAGGAACGGATCGATCCGTAAGTGCAGGCAGAGCCGATCACCCAGTTTAATCCCAACTCGACGGTAGTGCGATGGACATCTTCAAGGTATGCTACTTCGTCTGGACGAAGGACGCTGACAGGCCATGGAGGTGCCTCTAGCAGCAGCAAAGATTCTACAAATCACTTATCTGCTGGCGATAGTTTTTGAAAAAAACAATTTGGAATTTATTTTGGTGAATGTAAGGCCTTATTTTTATTATTGGCCGAGATAAGGATAATGAAAAATACATAAGTTGATGGTTTTGGCCTATGTAGGGCTTTTTGAAAGTTTGATCAATAAAACTAATCGTGATTATGGTCGAAAGAGTGTGTCTTTTAGAAAGAATATAAGTGATCAGTGAGATTGTGTTCACTGCTTGCCGTCGTCGTATATCTATAAAGCGTAGCCGATTAGATCGACATTTTTTTTTTGTTTTTTTTTTTTTTNGTTTTAAGGAGGTTGCATCAAGATACTTTGTTTGTAAAGCAAATTTATTTTAATTAGTGTTCGCGCTTGTGCAAGTGATATGATTTTTTAAGACATCAAGTCGGTAATAATGAGATGAAAATTTTGTCGGGATATATCGCTACTCAGAAGAAATAGACTTGGTACCTTTTAAAATAGTAGCGATCGAATTGGTGCCTTTTGAAATAGTTTTATGATGTCATGGCCCTATGGAGGAAGCCTGAAAACTATTTTTAAAGGCCAGATCTCTGGTGGATAGCCTGGAGGTCAGGCCTCGGATGGACAACCTAAATATTGGGGGTCGGGTCTTGGGCGAACAGCTTGAGAATTCACGATCGGGTCACGCGTGGACAACCTGAATGTGTGAAGGTCGGGTCTTGTGCAGACAGTCTGAGGATCGGGTCTCGCTTGGATAGCCTTTGAAGGTCGGGCCTCTGGTGGGCAACCTGGAATAGCACCCAATAGATGAAAGTTTGACCTCTTGTGGGAAGCTTGTTTTTTGTCATGTCCAGGTCTCACACTGACAACTTTGTGCAGGTCGGGCCTCTGGTAGGCGGCCTAGAATATCCAGGTCACACGTGGACATCCGGGAGATGAAAGTTTGGCCTCTTATAGGCAGCTTCATGTTTGTGATGGCCAAGTCATGCGAACAACTTGAGTAGTCGAAAAACCTAGTTGGGTAGCTCTCAGGTCGGTGAACCTCAAGAGCTCGAATACTTGAGTAGACCTCAAGACTCATAGGTCGTAGAGGTGGAAATCATGGTTACAACCTAGGTATAGTTTGCGGTAGATAGGAAGAGAGGTCGTGATTACGACCTCATAGATGAGAAGTGTATCTTTCTAAGAAGTCTAAGATCACAGAGACGTGATGAGTTAGAAAAGCGCATACGGGAGGATCTCTTTCCTAACTAAGACTCTCTTGGACGTCAAAACGCCTTAACTATTTAAGGGTGACCAGATTCTGTTATTTTACACATTGCATGCACGCAGAAAAAAGCCTACAAACTATCTTGTCACGAACAAAACACTGACTTGAGTATCGGAGGTTTTTCGTTGGGACCCCTTCCCAACATTTTGTAGGTTATCAGAGCTCGAAGTCAGTGGTCGTTCATGAGATCATAGTTCAATCCGATTTGAGACAATTTGCACATTAATTTCCCTCTTTAGTTTATTCGGCAAATATTCTTGGAGAAATACACAAACCCACTAAAGGAATTTCTATTTGCTTTTAGTATTTAAAAAAAAAAAAAGTTATAAAATCAAATAGAGTTGTGGATCAACATAATGCATACATTCACTATTGAAAATGTCCAAGAGTATGCCGCACAAAGTTTGAATTGAATTGTGACATCTAATTGTACCGACTTAAAAAAAAATCACAATCTATAATAATAACAATAGCATGCCTTTTCTCACACGGCTAAATAATTTTTTTCAACCTGTATTATACGTGCTTTTGGAATTTTCAACCTAAAGTATTTTTTGTTGTAAATTGCAACCTGAACTACATATACAGTCACTATTTGCACGCTCGACCACATCTTGACCATACACGTGTCTTTTTCTATAGATGATCGGACGGTCAAAAAGAAGTCAAGCATGCAAATAATTGTATATATGTAGTTCAGGTTGCATTTTACAACAAAAAATACTTTAGGTTGAAAATCTCAAAAGCACGTATAATACAGGTTGGAAAAAATTATTTACCCTTCTCACACACTAGTAAGAATCCCGTGCTATGCACGGGTAAGAGATATTCATTAATATTTATAATTTAAAAATTCTTATTAATTAATATTTATAAATTAAAAACATAGGATTATGTAATCAATGTACCTATATTAATTTATTAAAAATATTATATAAAATTTAAATTGTGCAAAATTACATAAAAATATTTATTTAAAATTAGTACACAACTCGTGCGTTGCACATAACTGATAATAAATTACATTATATTCGTTTCAAAATTTTTATTCAGAAATTCAATTTTAGTATAACGTGATTCCATAAAATAATTATTTTGGTAAAATTTTATCATATATTTAAAATCCTATGTGAATAATAAATATAAATATAAAACTTATAGTGTAATTAAAATTAATTTATTTTTGTATAAAATATCCAAATAAAAAATTTAAGTAGTTGAGTAAAAACAATCCGTCATAAGATTTCTTATACAAAAAAAAATCGACACTCTTTATCATGTAAAATAATGAACAGTGCATTTCACACAAAAATTACTTGAAATATAGTAACAAAAATGGATTAAATCGAGACCCATTAATTATACAAAAAATAATGACCAGAATTTTTCTTATAAAAAAACATCGATACACGCACATTATATCAAAATATCTGTTCATATTATTTTGTCGGAGTTACGGTAATTTTATTATGTTAATTTCATATGAAAAGTTGAAATAAAAATTGAAACCCACGGTTATATTTGTTCAATTTGTACCATATATTGATTAATTTTATTTCTTGTAGAAACAACCATCAATAACAAATATAAAGTTGTCCACTTTATATCATATATTAATTAATTCACATGATTTGAATAATTAAGGTATCCTAAAATATGACTTAATTACTTTCTTAAATAATGAACCTCAATTTCTATAAGTGATCATTTATAATATACCATAAATTTTTAAATTAAATTCCCGAAATAGTAAATAAGTTTTTTTTGAAGAGAAATAATTACTATTTAAAAAATAATCAAACCTTTATATATATATACATATATATAGATTTCATAAAATAAGTTTACATTTGTTTTCCCCAAAGTTTAAAACATGCTTTTCCAAAAATATTGAAAACATATTTAACGCACCATCAGCAACCTGTTGTTCCATATATACTTTCAAAATGATTCAAGTAGCTTTCATTGCCAGCAATGGAAACTGTTAACTGCTACCATTAAATTTGTCTTAGTTTGGGGCATCTTTTTTCCATCTCATGACATTGATATATGCTCATTTTCATCTATTCTATCATTTATATATCATTAAATCCACCTGTCTCTCCCCATTTATTGTTTCTCAACCATAAATCACTATAAGAAATGTGTGATCATGTCATCCACTACCCCCATGTTCTTTATTTCTCTTTTTCATTCCCTTTCTGCATTTGTACATTCATCCCAACATATGATGTAGTAATACAAACTAGTGTTCAAATTTTGAATTTCCTTCCTCAACATTGTATGAAGTACTTGTTTGTTGGGAAGATAAAATTAGTTGGATTCAACTCACATATGTTGTACCGGAATCCAACATAAAATTACGTACTCATTTATGTTTTCCGCTCTATTATTCTTAACTTTAAGGACCTTACAAACTGTATCAATCTATATATATATAATTACTAGCTCAAAACATTTAATAAAACCTATTTAATTTTACCTATGTGGCAATTTAACAATTTTCCCTCCAAAAACCGTTACATTTTGATGTATTTAATCTTTCATTTAATCATTAAATAATTAATACTCATCACTTCAAAATTACAAAAATTATTTTAAATTTTTTATTAATAACAGTTGACCATATAATGTGTTGACCGTATAATGTGATTAGATGTTATTATTGTTGTTACATTTAATTTTTTTTTTAAAATAAAAAATATATTTGAAATTCTTAAATAAATAATAAATAATTCACAAATAAAAGATGTACCAAAATATACATTACATCCAATCAGATAAACGCAATTTAAAAAAAAATATTCCAACTCTTTTAATTGTAAATTTGGTTTGCAAAAAAGTGAGAAAAATAATTAATCATTATATGCATACAGACTCACAATAATTTATTTATATTTGTGCAAATGCACAGGTGGAATACTAGTTGATATTTAACTTCTATCAACTTTGCAGTCAGTATTTACTGGAGTATTAGATTCTTCCACTCTCGCATAAGGTAGATCGTACAAAGCAACATTAATTTCATACATGCATATACATTTATATTTGAATTTGGATAAAGAGAGGAATTAAATAGGGGAGACCATTAAATGATTTTAATTTGATACCCTCTTCCAAAAAAAGTGTACTACCATTCATGTTGGTCAAAGATGAATCATCTCTTTTCCATATGGTCACACCATTGAAGCAATAAGTAGCCAAAAAAGTACTCTTCCAAGAATGTTTTTATCTTTTTTAAATAGGTTGGAATCTTTTGGTCATGGTAGTGCACAAAATGTCCAACACAAAGCACTCTAAGACTGAGTGAAGTGACAAATTGGCTTCATTCCCACAAGCCCACAAAAAGACCTTGATACCATCCAAGATTTTGGTCATCACACACACCATGACAAATTAACCATGTCTTGACAAAAAAACCTATCACATCTTGGATAACAAAGGCATGTCCTTGTTATTGAATATCTATCTACATCCCAAGATATGTTGTCTCCACGAATAAAGTAGATTA
>BKCP01004405.1:1246527-1259990 GCA_008636005.1 Striga asiatica | reverse complement strand
TTAATGATGTGTATCAGTTTTATTTATGTAATGTTTTGGCATTTTTCATTTGTATTCTTCTAATATAGATTTTCTCCTATTTTTTTTCTCTCTCTCTCTATTTTTAATATTTGGGCAGGATTTGGTTGATTGACTAATGATGGAGGGCTCAAAAGACATACAATCATGTCTTGGCCTTTTTAGAGGAATTGCCAAATTTTGGGGGAGAAAATTGGAAAGAACAGATGGTTTGTGTTTCTATATGAGGTTTGTGTGTTGATGAATTGTGTGATGAGCTAATTGTATTTGGAGTTAGTTGAATTTTTTATATTCCCTAGTTTTTTCCTTTTTTTTTTCAGTTTTATTGTAGTGTGTTTTTTCATCTTCTGATCTTTGTAGAAGTTGCCTGTTGCCAAATTAGATGTTCCTATTTTTCAAGCAAAGAAAAAAAAAATGTTCTTCTTCTTCAACCTTCATTTCATGGCTTTGCTGAAAAGCACATTTGTAGAAACAAATCCTCAATCAAAAATCTTATTTTTGAGATAATTAAAGATTGAAAAGTAGCCATTATTTCTACACAATCACAGTGCATCTTTTGCCATGAACAGCCCACATCAAAAGTAGCGAGCTCGTTGTGTTCATTGAACTTGCTAATTATGTTTGGTAAATTTAGCTAAATTAGTTGGTAAATTAGTTAAAGTATATTTGACAAATTTAGATGATAACTGATAAGTTAGTTGATAGTTTATAAGTTAATTTTGAGCTTATGAGCATGTTCAGTAAGCATTATAAACTAGCTTATAACATATTTACTTAGTATATAAGCTTTTTGTATTCAGATAAGACTGTTTTGGTGATTAATTTTTTTTAAAAAACAGCTTATCTCATAATATCCTTAAGTTGCTTATTGAAAAAGTTCGTTAAATTTTTTATTTTAGCTGACTTATTAACTAATATTACTAAGCACTTTTATTTTATTAATTAATTTTTTAGCCATAAATCAAAAGTTATGAGCTATTATCTCAAAATTAACTTATGAGCTTTCAACTAACATATCAGCTGCAGGCTATCTTTTTAGTGAGATTTCCAATCATATTTTATGCCTGGTAAAATAAAAATATTTATTAAACTTAACCCATTAGTAGTGGAAATAAATTAGAATGCGAATGCCAACGAGTTTAGAATGCGAATGCCAACGAGTTCAATTTTATCATAAAATGGAGGATTTGAAATTTAGAATGCGAATGCCAACGAGTTCAATCCATAATAAATTCGAAGAATTCTTTTTTTTTTTTTGCCTCCAAGAAGAGAGTGGAGCGTGCGGTGAGAGTCAACGGTCAAGGTGACAGCTAATGTCACAGCTGGGTTCGTGTGACAGTCATCACGTTGTAGGAAAGTAAGTAAATGAAAAGATTGAGGAAAAACATGAAGTCGAAAATACAAAAGTGAAATAAGAGAAATTGAAATAAGAAAAATAAAAACAATCATCTGACAAAGTGCAAATGGGTATCCTTACATAAATGTAGAGTGGTGGCAGGAAAGTACTCTCTTATATCCAGTTTCCTTTTTTGGTCCATCACTTGGCAACAAACCAACAACCACCTTCGTGCCCATCCATCTGTCGTCATTTTCTTTTTCTTTTTTTTTTTTTCACTTTTTTCATCTACAGTAAAAAAAATAATAATTATTTTTCACAGCTATTACTATCTCTAGTTGTCGTTATTTTAAAGATGATATAAAAAGTAACTCTGCCCAAAATGATTCAATTCTTTATACGAGCATACTCAATTGACCCAATGTGCCAGGCCAGGAAAGTTAGATCAGCCTAAGCAAAGCCCGTGACCTTAAGCATGGGCCCTAATCTTAAGCTTCAATTACCCAGCCCAACGTAATTTTCCAGTTGGGCCTCAGACCCAGAAACGAAAAGACTCGTCTTGCCAGACCAACTCCATTATACCAACAAAAAGCACGGCAAATGCATGAAACAAACTCCAACAGTCTGATCAACCTATTTTAGCTAAAATATCCCTCAACGTCAACAAGGGAGTTACAACTTTTGACAGAAGTAAAAGAAAACCTCTCAAAGTCTTAAGCTAGTCACAAGTAACAACACATTAATTTAAAAAAAAAAAAAAAACTAAGTCATATTATACTTCCTTTTTTCTTCACAATTATACAGATCGAACGAGAAGAAAGAACATTTACCATGGCGCATCAACCTCCTCCTGAAACTTAGCCTGATAGCTCTCAGCTTTCGCCTGCAAATTCTCCACATCACAAGCACACTTACCATACAATTCCTTCAACTCCACAAGCTTCGTCTCGAGTTTCCAAATCTCATCCTCAAGTTCACTTTTCTCCTTCTGGGCCTCAAAGTACCTCCTCACATCCATCCCGCCTTCTGAATCGTGCGCCAAACTGAGAAGCCGGCGCAAACGGGCCCGCAAAAAGCCCACATTCAGCCCGAGAAGCTCAAACGACCTCAGAGACTTCTCACCCACCTCAAAATCCTTTCTTGGGGTGGTCAGCTTACAGCCCCTTATAAAGTCAGCAATGCTTATGGTTTCAACTATCATTCCAGCAGCTAGCTTGCTGTAAAGGCCCGGGAGAACACGGTCGTGAAGGTAAGCATTCTTGCTGCAGCATAAGTCGTAGTAAGCCCGGCGAATGTGTTCGGGCAGTTCTGGGTCGAGACACACACCATTGACCATGATGCGGAAGTCCTCGAAGCCCTTTATGTCGTTGAATTGGATGGAAGATATGTTGGACTTAGTGCCCTCGAGGACCTCGGAGGCAACCTCCTCGCTGTTGTTTCCGGAATGTTCTTCGGGAAAACCGACGATATGGGGTCTTAGTGAGGGGAATTCGGTGTCTTTCTTCTTCTGCACGACTGTTAGAGGGAGAGATTTCGGGCGCTTTTTCTTGGTTTGGGCATCCATGTTTTCCTCTGTGGTTGAAGTTTTTCAAGATAACCCAGAGTCAACACAATAAATAAATAAATGTTCCTCCGTAAACAGAAAATATCTTTTAAACCCTTTTTGGGTGTGTGCAGGGGATGGGTGTTTGTGTGTGTGTGTGTAGAGAGAGAGAGAAAAAAAAAAATAAGAGAGCTGACCAGCATCCTGTTTTATTTTGGAATCCAATATCAGAAGACTAAGAGCACCATCAACCTCGGTCAAATCGTTTGCCCTTATAACATATACCTACATAAAGAGCTCTATATCAGTAAAGGCTATGAAAGGTGTCGACACTGAGTCAAACAGTAGGAGTTTTCTGAAATAGTACAAGGTGGCCTGTGTAAAATAGGATTTTCAACATAATGAAGGAAAAAAATGTCAAGCTTCTGTATTTCAAGTTCCGCCAAGTAGTACTCTCAGAAGATGAGATCATGCAGACTGTTTTTACTATAATAAAATCCAAAAGTTACAACCTCTGGACAAATATATACTTTCAGTAGTTCTTTCATTTGTACCCGTTCTTACTACATGGATTTCGGCCATGCACCATACTTCCTCCTAAATTAAATAATTTACTGATAAAAGATAAATTTATAGATTGAGATGAACAGATGCTGTGGTATTGGCTAAGAAGATGATAGAGGCAGCTTTATGTTATGTAATGTGTGGCCTTCAGAAAAACAGGATGAAATAAAATTCAAAATCTTTTTTAGGAAATGAAATTTTCAATTTGTCCATAAAAATTAAGTCTTTGCGAATGATTGATAAAGGCTGGCATGGTCAGTTCTAAGTAAACCATATTGCTTTCATCACCTTTAATCTGCAAGGCTCGATTAGTTGGAAGATCAGAACATCTCCTTCAATCAACTTGTTTCCAGCAACAAATTTTCTCCACCCAGCACTTAGACCCGTCTTATGCGCAATGTATTTGATCGAGAACTCTTCCCCATTTTCATTTTCAAGAACAACCTGAGTGTCCTTGCTAGGTAAGTGTATCTTGCAGAAGGGAACAGGAAGACCCTGCACACAAATGGTGGTACTTATATGTAGTGTGAAAATGCATCCAACAAATCTGCTGAGCTGATATTTTGGAGGCATAATAATCCCTTCAGACGTACCATCCAGAAACAACTGGCAACATGTGATCTGACTAAAACTTTTAAAAACGAAGGGTGGTCTTTGCTCAAACTCATCTGAACCTCCTCTGCTCGAATCAAAGTAGGTGACTTCACTTGGGCAGGATTGCTTGATCCACCAACTGTGGTATCTCCTTTACTGCCCAACACAAACAAGTAATTGTCATGCCAATGATCGCAAAAGTTCTTAAAAAAAGTTCATGTGAACAATTGAGCTAACCTTATCTGTGTGCCTCCACTATCAGGCGAACCCTGCTCAAGCAATTTATAAACCGGCTGTTAAGTGAGGAGATAAGCAGACACGTTAAGTAATTTGATAACATGAAGAGTAAATAAGCACTTGGTTCCCTTTGCTTCACGAACCAAGAACCTAGTGCTTCAAGTAATTTGTTAGAGAAGGAAGATCAAATTGCTTTCCACCTCACTATCTTTGCCCATCCAGATAGCGCTTGGATTATTTTGTTCATAAGTACATTGTGTGGGAAAACCACATTTCAATTTTTAATTAACTTGAGAAAAAAACAGAAACAGTGGCATGAAGGAAATGCTAAAACCATATTTAAAAATAATGAGAAGCAAAACATAAATAACAGGAGATAAACTGAAAACAGAAAGCTATATTTAAACTATAATCTAACTTGGATACTGTATTTGATTAGTTTCTTGTGATCATTCACCATAGTGGCAGAGGTGGTGTTAGCAAAGTGTAAACCAAAACCCCAAAAACACTGCCCATTGCAACTGAGAAAGCTCAGATAACAAACCAAGTCAAGCCTAGTATATTTAGCCAAAAGTGTCACAGTTTCATCAATACGATTCCAAGTGTAATCAAATTGTTGTCATGGCGGATTTCTACCTAATCGCCATTACAAACTTGTGAAAGATAGCATTACGGCAGGATTTCAGTTTGAACATTTTCCCCCATCTGCCATTGATAACACTGACAATGCCACTAAGTTTCTTCCGAAAACACAAAGAGTCAGCTTCCTGCAAGAAAGACGACTCACTAAGGGGAAAGGCGAACTGTGTGGTCCAATGAAATCTTTTCGTTTCTCTTTTTGCCTCCTTGCCTTAGGTCAGACTTAACATGCACGCACCTAGATGAAACAAACACTGATCCACAACCACCTTTATTAAGTCAACCCTGGTCAATCGAAAGCCACCTTTGAGGAGACAAGAACGAAGAAACCCCGCCAATCAGTGCACCAGTTGTACTCAGGCACAATTACAGCCCATATTTACTGATCAGTACTTAGCAAGCTTGAAACCCTAATCAACCAGTGCACCAAATTATTATCTAAGCACATCTAAAAGTTAAACCCCTGTTTCAACCCCCAACCTACCTGTTACGTACACGTAAACAATTCTATAACATCTCACACAATGAAACAGGAGACAGACACAACTCACTTCCTTAGGTTTCAAAGAGGAGGATTTCTTCTTCTTCCTCCTGTAGATGGGAGAAACCTCGTCAATCATTTCCTTCGGCTTCCTCTTCCTCTTGCCCTAAAACATGGAACAAAACCAGATCTGATATCAATTACGTATTTCTATCAGCGAAAACCATCAAAATCACGTTTTCCAGGCCCGGAAAAACTTACGGAGACAAGCATCGGGTTATTATCGGGTACCGGAGGAGCCTCCAGCGCCAGAAAGCCCTCACTCGCCGGCGGGACGCGAATCGGAGACTCCTCCGCTTGCTCGACCTCCTCGGCTTCGGTTTTCACCGTTTGCTCCTCGCCGCCGGCGCCGACGCGATTTTCCTGATTTTGGTGGACTATTATCAGTTTCATTTTCTTCGGGTGCACAGGGAATTAGCCCGATCTCCGCCGGGTTTTACAGTAAAACAAGCTTTCCAGGCTTTTCTATTTATTGTTTTTTATTTTTCTGATTTATCAAAGGAAAATGTCAAAAAACTGAAAGGCAAAACGTTGGATTACAATCAAATTGAGCCTGAAAATTGAAATTTCTCAACTTCTCATATACAAGCCCGACAGGCGCGGGTACTGAAACGTGGTAAATAAAAATTGGAAAAGCAGGCCACAAAGACGTGGTAAATAAAAATTAAGTAAAAAGATTGATAATAATATTAATTTTTAATTCTCTAACTTAAAAAATCCTCTAATCAACAGTGTTTTTTTTTTTCGAAACCATAGATAGTTTAATAAAATAAGACGCACAAAAATGCAAGGTACAACACTATTCGCCACATTAATTTTTTTAGTATATGTATATGTGTTTTAATGTAGAAATTTAATATAATTTTATGTATTAATTTAGTTTGATGTTTATTTCTTTTTTTAATAATGTATTTAGCTATAGTATATTGATAATAATAATATTGAATTTTTTATAAAGATCATTGGTAAATTTGTGTATAAGGTATGTATATTAATTTATAGTAGTTATGGATGGTTAGGATTCAAATTATTAATATTAGCTCAACATATACTAATTCTATATTCTAAACATATGATTTTAAATATTCTAGACATGATTTTAGAATATATATAAGATCAAAAAAAATTATTTAAGATTAAATATAGATATATATTAGAATTTATTTGAAATAAAAAATAATATACTTAATGTAAAGTAAAACATAGCGTGGCGGGGGAGATGAAACTAGATAGTTGACTTATTCTACTCTATATGAGAGTAAACTCTACACAAGAGTAGAGTAGAGTAAACGACAGGAGATGTTATTAGATACTTTTGTCATAGTTTTCAGCATATATAAATAATTTTATTGAGATGTTATACATTAAAAAATAACATAAACAAAAATATGACATTTCATAGTATAACTAAGCATTTTCGTTGAAAAAAAGAAGATTAATTGATGACCCGCCTAAACTCAAATCGCCTCGTATAAGAATTTGTGTACAAATATAGAATGTGATTAGTATGTGCGCTAATTTATGATGATTTAAAAGATTTATTAGGGATTTGTTGAATTTGAAAATCATAAACTATTTTAAACGTTTATGTTTTTTTTTTTTTATATCTTTCATCTTCTATATATAATATATTTTGAATTATTTTTTTATAAGCTGTAATTTGACATTTATATTGGATATATAAAATAAAGATTAATATTTTTTTTAAAAAAAGTTACACATAATTTTTTAAAACTAATAATAGCATAATATGTTTGGCCCATTTTGTTGTCATTTTCTGTGTTTGTTTGGTGTCATTTTTACCCGTATTATATATTTTTCTATTAAACTTGGTCCACTTAGCCCGAGTTGCTCACGAAGATCGTCGCAGCCCAGATGGATGCCCAAGGTTGCAGGGCCTCGCGAGCTTCTGTCGAAACGTTGTTGGGGCCGCAACAACCCTCACGATGTGCAATAAATTCGGACACAAGAACGCACTAGGATGAGTCGTGAGGCCGCTTCCAAAGACCCACCACAACTTCCCATGACGAAAGAATGTTATGAAACTATAATTGGGCAAATTTTTAGCCTCCTTAATAGAACATAAAGTGTAATTTTGTGTTTAGCACATTTGTTTTGCATAAAGTGTAATTTTATATTTAGCACTTTTAGTTATTGTAGTTTAATTTGTGGTTTGTGAATATAAAAAAGACGGCTTAAGGAGAATGAAGAAAACAAAACAAAAATCAAAGTCGAGGCACATAATAATTACGTTCTCCTTAAGACAAAATTGCCCCGTAAAATACCGACGGTTAAAGGCAAACGCCTCCAAAATACAACGACTTTCGACTTGTATATAGTGGTACTACAAATATACAAGCCTTCGGCGAACACTACTATTGTTTGGAACTCTCAAGACTCAACGAAAAAATCAAAGAATACAATATGTTTTATGAACTTTGAAAATATAATGCAAGAACTCTTCCCTTTTCAAGTCCTTAATGATTTCAAGTATGTGGGTATTTATAGATGTAGGGAAATACCTCTAAGAGGTTCAAGTGTCAAAAGACACCTTTTGGGACGTGCCCGAACGAGAACGGATGCATCTAGTGGCCAAAAGATACCTTATGGTCACCAAGGGTTGCGACCCTTTGATTTCAGCAGCTAGTTGTGCGCCCGTACGCGGCGGGCTCGTACGGACTCGGAATCGAGTTCCGTTTTTTCCTATTTGTCCCCAACGAGCCCTTCTACAATTCTAGCATACATAATGCATAATTATGGCTCGTTTAGTTTGTCCAAACAGTCAAAACAGAATGTTTGTGAACCCTACAATATTTGAGTTATTTAAACTCAATTAATTAACATATAACACTTAGAATTAAATTCTCATTCACCTTAAAAGGTTTTGAGAATTTCCTAAGTCTTCTACTTACGAAAAATAGAATTGTTAAATCGGTACAAAACCAATTTTTCTTACAATCCCCCATATGAATGAAATTAATGCATGTATGCAACACTTGAGAGTTCCGGCGAACCGTCATTGCATCAGGATAGATAGCTTGTGGCTTTGAATCTTCCTTAGTGAAATACTATCGGATACACTAGCCGGTTAGTAGCGCGATGCTTTGAACTTACCGGCTGTTTGTGTGCACCAAGACAATAATACTCACACAACAACAGCTCTAACAATTTCTTGTTCTCACGTTGTGTCCATTTCGGCCTTGGACCATATCTGGTTTAGTAAGTGTTTGTTGAAGCGGCCTATTTACTTCTCACTTACAAAGGTGATTCTCCTATAAAGAGTATTCTGCCTTACTCCACCCGTAAGTATAGGAATCATTAAAAGTCTTTGACTTAGCCTCACCACTTAGGCAGATTTTAACACTTGACGGTTCTAGAAATGAACAAAAATTTTCAAGTGTTTCACTGAACTGTCAAAACTTAGTTTTCCCATTGAACCAAAGTTTCGGGATCTCCGATTCTCATGGTTGGGTTACCGCTAAGACCGTTCGTTCGTTGTGGATTTTTATTAAGCTCATTCCCCTACATAAATCATTTAAAATTAAACCATACATAAATCATTCATAAATGAGTAATAAACTACAAAAAAAACAATGCAATTTTGAAATAGTGATAAAAGATAATCACAGATAAGCCATTCATAAACACGAGAGTTGGTATATTTTCAAGTAAAAATAAAAACATTTTAAATATGCATGTATATTACTCGGTTAGTAATTTAGAATTAAGAATAAAAATATCGTAACTATACAATAAAAGATATGGTTTGTAGATCAACTACATAATTTTCTAAAGACGATATCCTTGTTACTTTTGGGCCGAGCCATAGGCTTGGCTTACTAATAAATCCCTTTTATAGTTAAGGACCCTTTTCTCCCAACTGTGGCCCTCCATGATGGCCACCGGCGTCCTCGCCGGGATTTGCTCTTTTAGAGTTATCTTCGTCACTTACAGGGTTTCGACAAACTCAAAGTCTCGTCGGAACCCATGTAGGGACGGTGTGCGTGCTTTCCTTGTTCACTCAAAACTGTAATCATCAAACAGTTTGGGTGTACGGTTGAAGAAATGGAGGTGTACGGTTTATTTTCTGAAAATGCTCAAGACCTCAAGAGGATGGAGACATATTCATCATGGGCCGACAAGATCCGGTGTTTTTCATCGAGAATGTACAGATCGAGAACTTTCCTTTATATGAGGATTATTTTTTTTATTTTTTTTTTTGTTTTGATTGAAACAAATGTCTGTGTTCTTAAGTATTAGTGTGCAGTGATTTCTCGTTGGGGTTGTTTTGGGTTGAAAGGTTGATAATTTTTGGTTTTCATTTTTTGGTTTTTTTTGGGTTAAAAAATGATTTGGGGATGCTATGTTTTCATTTAAAACTGATGTTAGTTAGCATATCATTTTATCTCAATAGCTTATGGGTAAGGTTGCTTTGTTTTGATAGGAAAAATTCTTCACCTTTTGTTGCTCATATCACTTGAGGATCACTATGCGGAACTGCACCTTGCCGAATGATGTCATCCGACACATTTCAACCAGCATTCGAGCTAGAAGATGCTGATTTGACCCTGTTTATTATTGAATTTGGAGGTATATCTTCGAACTTGGATGCCTAATTGTGTATTTTATTGATGCTGATATTGTCGATGGATTCGTCTGATCAAAGTAATATATATTAGAATATCATATTCAGTGGAATTTATAACTTAAATGTGCTGATGATAGATTCTTTTATTGTGAAATTACTCGAAAGTTCTGGTATCCGTGAAGTTCTTATTTTAAGTGAGGTTTTTATTGCAGCAATCTTTTATACAGTAATAATAAGGAGGTGCATGGCAAGAGTATACCATATAGTATGATATATTTTTCCCGCAATCTTGAAGACATGAACACCACGGAACTATATCTCAAACATCACCAAAATCTTCAAAGTCATCACATTGCATATGATTATACATCTTCTTTATGATTACATTTTATAAAAAGTAAATAATCTAAAGGTATATGGTTCGATTATGCCATTGCTAATAGCCTTATGCCATTGCTAATAGCCTTTTAGATTGATACTATCGAACAACCAGATAGTGGCCATCTGGAAAGATATTGGCAATAAAGCTATTAAGCTACGTCACTAATGGTGCTATAAGTAGCACCATTACATCTTGACCTAGCTATCTCCGCCGTTTGCCTTAACTCTCTCTTTCCCATAGCCGCTGTTGTTTGTCGCCAAAGCTTTTGCTGCTGCCGATCTGTGCCTGCCAGATTTAGGTTAATCATTTTGTTAAAGTTTGATGATTGTTTTGTCATTGTTGTATTTTATATGTTGTGTCAAAATTTAGAAGTTCTTTTGTGGCGAGATAAATTGATTATATGCTTTCAGCCCTTCAAACAGCCCATTGAAAATCCATGGTCTCCAATTTGCTGAAAGAGTAAATGAGTAATTAAGACTTTAAAGAGTAAGTGAATCGATCTAATAGGATATAAATGTTTGATATTCTGGCGTGTTTTAATGAATCTAATCATCATCCACATCAATAAATAAAAAGAATTTGATGTGTTTTTCATTTGATGATCAGTTATTTCATGATTAAATGAAGCTTGCCATTTGTTTGTCTCCTTGTGCTGGCTTTCAAAGTAGCGAAAAATCTTGGATAATTCGAACCATTCCGTCATGATTATATGAAAATACTCGGAATGTACTGTATGCTTTCATGATCCAAACCTAATCATCATTCAGACCAAACTTATATACTTCAATTCTTCTATCCTACAGTATTTTCAGTAAACAAACGAAAATTATGCATGAATGGGAGCTCATATGTTCCTTCCATTTCGAACAGGATTCTTGTTGTTTTGTGGTAAAAGAGATTCACGGAGAGAACACCGATGGCTGACTTCATCAGTCACCTCCCAGACCACATCATCTGCCTCATCCTCTCTTTCCTACCCACCAAACAGTCTGTTGTAACGAGTACACTCTCCAAGAGATGGAGACCCCTTTGGGCCCACGTCCCAACCCTCGATCTCCACAGTGGGGCCCACCACCCGAATTTCCCCGCAACAGTCGACCACGTCCTTTCCCTCCACGAAGCGTCGACCCTCGAATCATTTTCCCTCTACCAAGAGAACTCGACGGATTTCACAGAGTCTGAGCTCGAGAACTGGATCACTCTCGTCACCAAACGCAACGTGAAAATCGTCGAACTCAATTTCGACTCCGAAATTATGGTCAAATTGCCGAAATGCCTCTTCACGTGCCGGACCTTGGTCGATCTGAGGCTCGAAATTTGCGCCATGCCCACTTTCACCGAGCCTTTATCATTACCCAGCCTCAAGAGACTCTACCTATGTTTGGTTCAATACGAGGTCAATTATGCCCTTCCTTGGCTGCTTGAGGGGTGTCCGGTTCTCGAGGAGTTGACTGTGAGTGGGATTGCGAATGCTTTGGACCAATTGATTGTGGCCTCGGACTCGTTGAGGAGTCTCGAGCTCGAACTCTTGTTTGACAATGTGAATTGTTTTGTGCTTGTGGATGCTCCTGGGCTGAGGTGGATTAAGGTGAACGAGTGCTCGTATTTGCGTATTGGGTTTAGGCGGGCGGTTAATTACTTGGTTGAGGCGGAGATTGGCTTCAATGATTACATGTTTCAAGAGAATGAGGTCCTCTGTGCTGTTGGTGTGCTGTGCTTTATGCAGAGACTGTCTGGTGTGAGGAGGCTCAAATTGTCGGGTTCGGTTGAGGAAGTACGTATAAGAATCTTTCATTTTCTCATTTATTGTGTATGTGTATGTGTGTGTGTGTGTGTTATTTGGTTTCCACTATTGGTCAGGTTTTCAATTAATAGAAAATGGTTTAAAATTACTAGTTGGTCATGTGATATGATATCCCAAGTCATGTTTATCTTTTCTATTTAAAAGATTAATAATTTCACTCCCTCCATTTTAAAGATTAGATAGTGTGTATTTCGATGGAGGACTTGATATATTAAGTCCCATCTCTTCCCTTATTAATTTGCATGACTAACAACAAAATATAATCATAAAAGATGTAAATTATAAGAGTTTTTAACTTAAATCGGCAACCGATTCCTAAAATAGTATGATTTTTCAAATTGCAAGTTATTAGTTTATTATTAATTGTGGAGTTCTTATATAGCAGCCCTCACAAATTGTTTTTATGTGTCTGGTTTTGACCCTTTTATTTCTCTGCAGTTTCCCGACCTTCCTACTGCCCAGTTATACGTGTCGTTTAGCAATTTAGTCAGCCTCGAACTAGCTACTGACTGGCGTATTATCCCAAAGATCTTTAAGAGCGCAGAAAATCTTGAAATTCTCATTATCCATAAGGTTTGCTTTGCCAGCACCAATATTAAATTATTTTAAGCTTTTTTGCTCTTGATAATTTCTTTTTCGTCTACTATCAGTATTTTTTTTAAGGAGTTTTTGGCTAATCGTTGTTATTCACAGGGTTATGAGAACCTGAAAAGGTGGTCAGAAGCCATGGAGGGACAGTGTGCTTGCATTCTCTATTCCCTCAAAACTGTTGTGATCTATGAGTTCGGGTGGACAGATGAAGAGTTAGAAGTTGTGCAGTTTATTTTGGGAAATGCTGGTGTTCTCAGGAAGATGGAGATATGTTCCTCAGCTGACGGCAATTCTCCCGAGACAAGACTCAACATGCTCGAGATAATCCAGTCTTTTCATCTACAATCTGTAGAATGCAAGCTCGTGTTTACGTGGGAGGATTAAGCTTGGTTTTAACTGTTGGATGATTAGCACAAATGTTACTTCTTTCATATTCGGGTGGTGACTGCATCTTTGGATTCGGATTGTATTTAGTATTTTTAAAAATTTAAATATTATACACTATATTTTTTTTAAATAGTGTCAGTTTATAATATTTTCACAATTTTTTAAAATTACCGTCATTTATTTAGCAATTAATATAATATATTGTTATAAGGCATGTGTATGAGTAAGGGAGAAGGATT
>BKCP01004405.1:1233054-1246327 GCA_008636005.1 Striga asiatica | reverse complement strand
ATCTTCAGTTTAGAACAGAAGAAAAGTCAGCTCATTCCAAAAAAAATATTGATAGAACATTGAATAGTCATCGTATTCACGTTCAATCGTTCATGGTTGAATTGAAAAACATAACGCCAGCGCCAAAAAACCGTTTGAATATTTCTCTTTTGGTGGCGTATTTGTTTGTTTATTTGCAGTTGGGGTCCTTCTTTGCTGTCTTTTCAATGGAAACTTCTGACGCGTCGTTTTTCTCATCTTCTCCTGACTTATTTGGGATTTCATCGTTTCAAAGTTACTGGGTTTTTTCTTTTCTTCTTTGATATCATCATCTGTTGAAAAATATTTTCTTGCTCCCAATTTTCTGAGTTTCTTGAAAATCCAAACATGCCCAGTAATAGCTTCAAGGATTGGGTCAAAACCCTCTCTGTGGTTTTTGCATTTTGTGCTGTGCTCTGTTTTGGTGCCCTTAAAAGTAGGTACTTTGAGCCTTCTCTTGCATATAAAAGAATTATATCTGTGTTTAGCTGTCTTGTACTGATTTTCTTTTATCTTTTTGTTGTTTGATTCTCTTGCCTTTAACGTTGCAGGTTTGATTGTTGGTCCGATTGCTGCTTTGATTCTGATTTTAGGGAATTTAGCGGTGATTTTGGGGCTCTTTCCTGCACATGTTGCATGGACAGTCTATACCCTTCTCAAGTAATTTTTACCTTTTGAGTTCGTATTTCAAGAATTGAGCTATACTGATTCACTAACAGCTGGTCGGTTTAATTTTTGCAATTATTTGATTGTTTTCTATTCTTTGAACATGGGTCTGATCTGATGTGCCTTGAACGAGTTTTTTGTTTTTTTAACAGAACAAATAAGTTTGATGCACCCCTTAAAGTTGCAATCTTGTTTGGCTTGCCTGCTTTATTTGGCCTTTGGTTAGCTCTTAGTATCGCGGGTAGTTGTCTCGTGGGTCTTGGATATGGTTTTTTCACTCCTTGGGTTTCATCTTTCGAAGCCTTCAGACTTGAGGATGCATTGGAGAAATTCTGCCATTGCATTGTGGTAATATAGTCTTTCTCTATATTCATTCTATAAATGCAAATGTCCCTGCAATTGGTTCAACAATAATACATAATGAAGCAATATTTGTATTTATATAATGAATTCGGAATTTTGTCTCTAAGTGTGTTGTGATATACAATTTCGCTCATTTTTTTCTTTTATCGTGGCATGTGAATATTATAGGATGGTACATGGGGCACTATTAAGGGTAGTTGTACCGTGGTTCGTGATTTTGCCGACTTTTGCTATCATTCTTATCCACTCTATTTAAAAGAGCTGCGCGAAAACACTGCCTCTAATGAGCTTCAACCTCTTAGGTATGCACTGTTTAGGCTAAGAATTACTACAAGATCAAAATATTATGATTTTAATTTCATTTTCTTGGAAATTGAAATCCTTTTAGCCCTTGTCAATAACGCAATTTAATGGGAACTGTTTGCCAGATTTATTCACGTGCCCGCATGCATTATTGTTGGCCTACTAGGCCTGATTGTTGAGATCCCACTTTACACGGCTATTGCCATTGTAAAAAGTCCATACATGTTGTTCAAAGGCTGGCATAGGCTTCTGCACGATCTGATAAGCCGTGAGGGCCCATTTTTGGAAACTGCCTGCATTCCCATTGCTGGTTTGACGATCCTTATGTGGCCGCTCATCGTTATTGGAAGCATTTTGATGGCTATATTTACGAGCTTTTTCATCGGATTATATGGATCTATAGTAGTATATCAGGTCACAAACAAAACCATACTCTTGTCGATGGATTTTTTTTTCTTTTGCCATTAGTCTACGAAAAAACATATTTCACCTATAGCTTCCGTACATTTTCTTTTTTCGCTATTTCTGATTTTCAGTTTGTCCATTGAGCCATTTGCTTTATTTCTTGTGACCAATTCATTTCTTAAAACTTGTTCAAAGATAAATACAAATGGATTCAAAAACATTTCTCTGTCTATACATTTTACCTCAATATGCCCCGTCTTTATTTCGATGCAGGAAAGGTCCTTCAGGCGAGGTGTAGCCTATGTGATTGCAATGGTTGCAGAATTTGACGAGTACACAAACGATTGGCTTTATCTTCGTGAGGGCTCGATCCTACCAAAGTAAGTAGACGTTTTGTTTTTTTGTTTTCTCAAATTTTCTTTTCATAGTAATTCTTTTATTCTTTTATTTTTTTTTTCACTTTACATCTTCCATCACACTAATGAAGTCATTTTACGGTTCAGGCCACGTTATAGGAAAAGAAAACCGTCCAACTCGTCCGAACTTACTGTCCCTCGAAACCAATCCATACACGAGAGATTAGGCTATGCCGCTACAGAAAGTCCTGGAATGATTGTTCCTCGCCTAACTGCATCGAGGTCCGTCAGAGAGGTTATGAAGGAGGTGAAAATGGTGCAGGTACATATACCTTTCATATACCATAATATATATATATCATCATATTGAATATTTATCTTTACATATGTTATATTTTTGCTTAATTACAAGAAACAGAGCTATTTGCCAAAACTAATCACTCCATTCTCACTAAGTTAGGCTTGTGATGCATTTTTTTACGTAGATTAAGAAGAAATATTTTGCTGCAAAGAATAATTTATTAATATCCACAATTCCGAAAACACTGCAGATATGGGGAAGCATGATGAAGGCATGCGAAGTAAGGGGAAAAGAGCTGCTGGACAAGAACGTAATTTCGCACGCCGACCTCTGTGATTGGCTGAAAGCAAAGCACTCGAGTGGCCCTCACATTATCGATGTGGGACTTCCTTGCTACTCTTTTCTGCACACGCTTCTCGATTCAATCAAAGTGGGGTCCACTGGCTTAGTCCTGCTGGACGGGACAGAGGTGAACCACTTGAACCGGCCTCAGGACAGGCTCATGGACTGGTTCTTTAACCCGGTTTTGGTTCTAAAGGAACAGGTTAGGGCTCTACGGTTAGAGGAAGGTGAAATTCGGTACCTTCAGAAAGTTTTGCTCTTTGGGAATGATAAGGAAAGTGCGAAAGCTTGGGAAAATGGGGATTTTGCAATCGAGGATGCTCTCAGGGCAGCTCAGATTGAGGGGATTAGTCGAAGGTGAGAACATGTGTGAAAAAAAAAAAACGAAAATGTTTTCGTTTTGTGCTTACGAAAGTATTTTCGACTAGGTTGGGATGGAATTAAGATTTTTATTTATTGTAATTATTGTATTTTGTTATTTATATCGATTTATGTTTCAGGATGATGGGGATGAATAGAAGCGTATCAAAGTTTCCGACTCATAGAAGGCGTTACCGGCAAGTCGTAAAGGACTTGATAGCTTATTCTAAGGGAAAAGATTGTTCGTCGAGATCCATCAATTATTCGGCAACAAAAGAAGGATCACAAAGATCAGTGAATTCTTCTTCATCGGCTGCTAAAGAAGGCTCGACGAGATCTGTATCAGTGAAATCGGTTGCCTCTGTGGATATTGTTTAAGTGCGAGGTTTAGTAATTTTTTCATTTTTTTCCCTTTTTGTTTTTTTTTTTTACTTTACAATTTAGTCTTAGAAAAAGTGGTAGAGATGAGACTTCCTCACAGTTCTTACAGTAAGCTTTGCATTGGAAATGTCTGAACCAGCTGTTGTATTGTTCTGTACATATGTTAGGACTTGAGCATGGATTTGTAAACTTTCTATCATCAAAGTTGAGTATACAAATATTTAAATATATAATATGTTGATAGGTTTTTGTAAACTTTCTATCATCACAGTTGAATATACATATAAAATATGTTGATAGGTTTAAGACATGTATGATGTACCATCATAGATTGTTGGTTCTCCATGCTTTTAAATAAAATTAAAAGCAAAATTTTGAAATAACAAATTTTATGCTAGTCTTTAAGAACTTTTTTCTATACATAATATATTGTTTAACGAGTGCATCTTAAATAAATTAATAGGTACAAATTATAATTAAAAAAATCAAATATTTAAAATAATCTTTTTTATTTAATTTTTGATACTATTAACTTGACTATACAATTCAAGATTAGAACAATTTTTTGGGCCAAGCCATTGATAGAGATGTAGTTTGACAAGTTGAACCCATTAAACTTGACATGTGTAAGCAACAGTGAACTACGAAAGCTGCGACTATAACTATAATAATAATAATAATAATAATAATAATAATAATAATGAGAAAGAATAAAGAAAAAAAAAACGTGAGACTCCAAACGTTGACTTGTTTTGTTCCAGAAAGCCAAGTCAATTCCAAATGGTCTGAACAATGTGGTCCTTAATATTTTGAGACCCTGTTGGAAATTGACCCGGTCGGAACTAACTCGGTCTAGGTTAATGGCATTATCAAAATTAAACCGTCGAACTTCATCTCGTATCTCCACCCGTCTCATCTATCCTCAAACCCTTTTTTGTCAATAAATTGTTTCAATTATATGAACCCTAAACCCCCAAATTGAACTTTTGTTGGTTTTCAGGATGGGTCTTACGAAGAAGAAATTTGGGTTGAGAAAATGGTGGGGTAAACTAATAAAAATTAATTGGGTCATTTAACGCAACTTTTTGCTATTTTATTGTGAATATACGAGTTGCAATTATATTAGGATATATACGAATCTTTAGCATTTTAATTAGTATCACATCCAATATCAAAAACCTCACCAAATAAAAACGCTCCCACATTGAATTCCGTCAGTTACGGAATTTCCAACAAAACAATATTTCTGGTTTATCACCAAATTGAAAGCAACTTTCCACACTCCTTTTGTTATGTATCAATATTTTTTTTTTATATTAAAAGTATATATTTTTGATATTTTTGTGGATGGAGTCGCCTATGATGATTTCCATTCATTATATAACGAATGTATTATGTATATAAACTATACATGTACACAACTAAAAAAATTCAGTTTATTCTTATTTTAAATCAGTTTTTGAATATTTTGTAGTATATTTTGGGTTTGCGTATTGTTTATTTTACTTTTATACTTTGTAAACAATTTTACTAAAAGATAAACCATACATATACACAACAAATCAATGCAAAAAATCATAAAAGTATATATATAGTTTATATACAAATTAATTTCCTCAAATTAATTTATACAGGGTCAATTTTGTAACTATAGAGCCCAAATGTGCAGCATCACATAGTCCAACTAGAAAACTATATATTACCAAATCAGCCCAATTCTTTTAACGAAATAATAAGGGCAAAGCATCATTTTATTTTGGGGAAATATCCAACCACAAAGTTGTGATATATCTATTCTTTTAGCAAGGCTACTGTTTAGAACTGACGATTAAATAATAATAATTTTCAACAGATTCACCTACATTTATAAATAGAAATGTCATACTATATAAGAGTAAACATAAATAAAAATATGACTTTTACAATATATAAATATGCATTTTTATTACAAATTTATGACATATCCATTTGTTTTTCGTTGAAATTTCAATAATTTCTTATATGGCATATGTAATACAAACACGATAGAGCATAAAATCTTATATCAACGGTGTTGTTAAGCATATACATATAGCACAAACACAATAGAGGCAAATAGCACATGCTAATTGGACATAAAGGGACACCATGAATTATTACAGCATTATCTTAATAGTTAATACCAAGAACTAATAAATTTAGGAGGGCCATTTGGTCCTACACATTTAAGAGGAGCTAACATGAGTGCATACACGATACATGTTTTCTCCAGATCCAAAAACAATGCTTGTGAAACTAATGATACACATGAACCGGAAAAAGTAGTCGCAGTGCCACAACACAGAAAATTTTTCGTATGATGGTCATACTTTTCGAATAAATATTCACATTTCTCAAATAATTATTTACACTAATTATAAAGAAGTAAATGTACGTTCACCTACCCATTGTAAGTACTTTAAGATATATCCACTAACTATATATTAGAAAATCATGATTTTTCTGTACACGTGTATATAATATGTTAATATGCCGTCACATTAGCAAAATTTTATATATAAATTATTATTCATGTGATGACACCATAACATGAAAAGGAGGCTTTGAATTGTATATTTGTATTTGAGTTTGATATTTTTCTTCAATTTGCAAAATTTTTAGTTTTAAGCAAGTAAATTTACCTCCTTAATTAGTTTATGGGATAATCCTTTAGTTAACTTCAAACCGGCCATTCGATCCAAAATTGATTGTCAATTTATTAATACCCAAAACTTTTCTCTCTCTCACCAATCTTTGATTTTGGATTAATGTCACTATCTCTCCATGTGTCAGCTCATCAGTGTAATTTTGTATATATTGCAAACTGTACATGTACAAGTATATATATGGTTGATTGCAGTTCTCAGTCAAAGGTATAATTTATTGTACCAAGACAAAACTAATTAACTTCAGATATACTTTGATTTTATTTTCAAATCTTGCTTCTAGAAAATAATGAATAATTGGAGGCAAAAATGATTTTTTTCTGAAAATGTGAACATGTATATATGTATGATGAAAATGTATGTATTTGTAAAAGCTGATGGATACAAATGTGAAATATGAACACGAACGTAGAGATGGATAATATGTTTTGTAGTTTTTGTTTAAACTTATACAATTACTTAATAGTTATAAACATGTGGTGAATGAACAGTGATATTTGCGCAAGTTATGTTTACAAATATTGAACTTGTAAGATTGGAGTGGGAAAGATGAAATGATTTTTTTTTTANCTGCCAATGGTGAAAATAAAACTTTTTGCATCTATGGGCGTACTATTTATCCCATGTGGCATAACTCAACATTTAAAATTCATACGAATATTTTGCAAAATTGTCCAAAAAGTTATATTTAATTATGTACATGGTAAAATATAAGAGTTTTATATGTTCGGTCACAAAGATATGGATTGACTATTAATTTAGCCTTGTAAAATAAAACTAGTGTATATCCCGTGCGATGCACGGAAGAGCTCATATTTTAAATTTTTTTTAGGCTTTATTTTAAATATAGTTATTTTTATTTTTCACATCTCGTCTATTATGAAAATAAAATAAATACAAACAATTAAAAATATATATTATTAAACACTTCTCTTTATACAATATTTTTTTTAAAAAATTATTATTAAACCTTACAATTTTGATTTTATTTTTTCCAAAAGTCAATTATCTCCATAAAAATAATCATGCCATTTTAATATCAAAAAAATTGGCAAGTTTGTTAGAGAGATAAATCTGGTTAGATAAATGATTAATTAGATAAGATATTATATTAATTGTATCTTTAAAAAATCGGTTAGATAATGTAGATAAAAAAATATAATATTAATTAGTTTGTTAGGAATGTGATTATATGAGAATTAAAATAAAATAAAATTTACCCAAAAAACTTTGTTTAGGATCTTTTTCTTTAAATGTTTGAATTTAAAATTTTAATACCGAATGTCGAGTATATCACATAAAGAAAAAATAAATAATACATATTTATTAATATATTAAAATATGTAATTTTTAATTTTATATAAAGTAAAAGTATAATAATTCAAATTTATTTTTAAAATAAAAGATATGATAAACATTTATTTGTTATGTATAAAATTTTTATTTTTTATTATTCTAATGATTTATACATTAAAGTGGACTTAGGTACTGTATGATTTAACTCATTTGAGGTTGTATCTACCTAAGTAATAATATGTGGCCAATTATTATTTTATCGGTTAATGTTTGTGTTGATGAAGTATTATTAGATAAAAAAAGATCATTCATTTAAATCATTTGAGGTTGTATCTACCGCATTCCGTCCGTACAAACGTGTTATAGAAGGATTAACTCAAAAATCTAATTTGACAAACTAAATTACAAATTCATTTCCTTTTTTAACGGATAGATAATCTCCAACAAAAATTCATTTCCTTTTTTTACGGATAGATTATCTTCAGCAATTTATATTCATTGTGGAGTCATGATTTGGAATAAATCCAAAACATATTATGGCGTCATAATTTTTTAAATATTTACCGTATTTAATTATCTATGCTACCAATAATAATAAATTAATTAAACTACACATTACATAATTAATAAGCAACATTCCATAAAAAATATGAGGCATATTAAATAATAATGTCAATAAATATAAAAATAAATAAACAACTTTAACTGAAGAACTGTTTAATTCCATATCTGTTATGGACTCCACAAGTGCCCAGATTTCTCTAACAAAACGCGTTAGAAAAAAAAAAAAAAACTATTGACTTCTATAATTTCTGCCGAAAAAACTGAACTCGTCAGGACAAATATTTTCTCGCGTTCGTCCATTTCACCGGTGCTCAGAATCTCCAGTCGTCTTCTCCGGGAAGGAGTGCGATCAGCCTTGGCGTCTTGTGGCCATCATCGACCTTCAGCCCGTCCTTGGAACAGCAGCCCCATCGCCGGTCATCATACTGGAAACATCAGCCCTGCCATCTCCGGCCAACACCCATCGTCTGAGTTTCACAACAGTCAGATAATCTCCGGTTGATCGTCATCCTCGCGAGATCTGGTCCGTCCCCAGCCCCACTCGATCTTTTTCTCTGCTCAATTAACAAACGACCTCGTATAGCCGCTGCCCGTCCCACGTGCGGCCATAAATGACTCATGTTTTCACAGCCGCACGCAACCACCAAGACCGGCCAGACACGACTAAAAAAAAAAATCAGGCCATCGTGCATCCAACGCGACCAATAGCTTCTCGCTAGAAAGCCCTCGAGATGTTCGGTCATCTTCCTCGCGATGGCAGGCCCCAGCGAAGCCCGAGAGTTCATCACCAGCCACAGACAAACACCCTCTCCATGATTAATGTCGATATTTTTTACCCAAGATTTCTATTTTTTTTCACCTGCATATGAGCGAGAAAAAAAGAGAAGGATTCCGCCCAAGATTTTTATTTTTTTTCACCTGCGTATGAAAAGGAAGAAAGAGAATAATTGGACTTATTCAAATTATATCTTACCTAATTATCCTCCACTAACTAAATCCCATTATATATTCTCTTAGAATATTTTACACATTGACTTTTTTAAAATTCAAATAATTGGCTAAGGCGGGACAATCCAAAAAATTTCAAAAAATTATTCATTTAATGCTAAAAAACGAAAAAATGAGCGAAAAAATGACATTAAAAAAGCGGGAAACTGAATTATTTTTTTCAAAGTTTTTCAAATCTTTTTTCTTAACTGTATTATATAATAATAGATATAGCACTAAGGAACCAAACACATGATCAAATATCAATTTTAGGTCTGAAAGACCAAATTTATCGATTAGGCATCCATAATTTTCAAAACACTAATTTAAGACTCCAAACATAATTGTTATGAAATAAAAACAACTTAATGTAAATAAGAGTTAAGAAAGAGATAAAAATCAATATATTCTTATACGTCACATCAATAATTAAAATATAATAATAATAAATATTTGAATTTAAATAACTAAATAAAAAGGAGATGAAAAATATAAAAATTTGTCTCGATCGCATAAGAAAATAATAACGAGCTTGCATCATAAAGTTAATGATTTTTTATCTTTTTTAATTATTTATATTCGGATGTTATTATTTATTTATTTATTTATTAGTTTTTAAATAGTCATGTGATCACCTTTGAAGAAAAGTATTGTTGTTACTCTTTAAATATAGAAAAATTAATAATTTTGGATCTTTCGGATCCTAAGTCAATAGATTTTGGACGACAGACGTCGTCAGGTAATTACGTGCCAGACCAAATATAATCAAACCTGGCTAATTACTCTTGTAGATATATTTTTAGGGGGCCATAACTTAAGCAGCAGAAGAAAGGATGCTATGACGTTAATGAGTAACTAATTATTAATTTCAACCTGGACAATATAGTGTAGATAGCGTTATAGATAACGTGATAAATTACGAGAATGAACAAGCATGACTCATAAAGGCTGACTTGGCATTTGCCATTTACAATTGTTTTGGCACGCATTCCTCATCTTAGCAAAACAATAATTTCTTCTTTGTTGTTTAACAAAGTTTATATTTACTCCGATGGGTCTATCATATTTGACAAAATTTTAAAAATAGTCCGTTATGTTGACTATTTTTCAAAAAATGTCCATCATATAGAGTGTCATACAAAATGATCAACTAAATTGCCACTTTAATCAAAATTCGTACAAAAACCAACATAGTGTACTAAAAGTGATTGTCATTTTTAGTAAACTATGTTACTATTGTACAAGTTTTGGTGAAAAGTGCTCCATTATTTTTCTTTTAACAAATCCAAATTCGTTTATAACTATGCAAAAATATGATGGGATAAATTTTATTTTTAGTATACTCCGTTGGTCATTTTTTTAAAAAAAGGGCCATCATATAGAGTGTCATAAAGTTTATTCTTCAATCACTCACTTATTTATATACACATCATTATTTTATTTTTTTTTATCAAATCACAATTAATTACTTATATTTGTATCACATCACTTTATATTATTAACATTATTAATTAATTCTTCTACTAAAATATCATAATATTCTTTTCAAACTTTATACACTTGTGCGAATATAAATTATCAACCCATAAAGATTGGGCAGAAATTACATGTATTTGTATTCTTTATCTTTTTTCCCATTTTTTCTTGACAAACAACTGAAATTAAAACTCCTAAAAATATGGGTCACTTAAATTCAAGACATAAGGAATCAAATAGGTTGGACGGGCTATGAGGCTAGAGGCATATAGAGTAAGACTTGGCCTACAACCCTTATTACACTCTCAACTTCATCTACTAAATTACTATAAGCAATTTAATGACCACAACTTATCCATACCACTTGTCTCCCTTTGTCTTCGTACAAAAGTATGCCATCATCTCCCAAAATCGGGTAGGGTTGATTTTTTCGGGAAATTTATATAAAAAAACAAAAAAAAAACATAAGTGGACATAAATAAAAGCAAAAAAAAAAATATGGACCAAAATAAAAAATCAGTATTCTGAGAATACGTTTTCTTTACAAATTATCATTGAAAAACATATTCTCAGAATACGTGTTTCAATAATGAAAATTACAAAAAAAACGTATTCTCAGAATACGTGCTTTTTATTTATTTCCACAACTTTTTTTTTTTGTTTTGTTCTTGTCCACTTTATTTTTTCTTATTTTTTTTAAGTAAAAAAACCTGATTTTTTCTATCTTCAAAAAAATAGTTTTATATAATCATTAAATACATATATTAGTTAAGTCGGTATAATTTGTGCTTTTATAAGTTGAAAGCAAGCAAAGTCGATCATCACATGTATTTTTAGTTCTTTACACAATCAAATTTGCTAATTACGTTGACTAATTGTAAGACATTCGTACTTATATTAAGAAATGTGACAATGTTATTTATAATGTTTTTTAAGGTACGGAATTTGAGTTTGAAAATTTGTAACCCAAAATGCTACAAGCTAGTAGTCAAGCTAGTAGTCTGTCTAAATGTTAGACAATCATATTTTCTGCATGGTTATAATGTCATATCACTACAAAAAAAATGTTATATTCCAACGGAAAATCCTATAGTAATATATTCCAATGGAAATTCCAACGGATATTTCAATGGTATAGCTTCCGTTGGAATCATTTCAATAGAAATTCCAACGAAAATATTCCGTTGGAATGTATTTTTCATTGGAATTTTAGATGGAATTTGATTATTCCAACAACTATATTTCCAATGGCTGTTGATTGTAGGAATTTCCGTTGGAATTTTTATTTCCACTATCGTTGGAAAATCTACCGTTGGAATTATAAAAATCCAATGGAAATTCTAATGAAAAACTCATTCCAACGGAAATAATAGTATTGAAATATCCATTGGAATTGCCGTTGGAATTCTATTGGAATATATTTCTGTTGGAATTTCATTATTTTCTTGTAGTGTACTTTGTTTATATTGAATTTTAGTAGTATAATATTTGACTGTAAAAGTAGGTACATATATTGAAAGAGTACTGCCACTACAAGAAAATATCAAAATAGCTACAAAAATACTACCAACAGAAAAATTTTGTTTGTAAATAGCGAAATATTACCTATAAATATTTACAAATCTGGACAACAAAATANAAATCTAAAAAAAAAAAAAGACAAATATTTGTATGTAATATGTCTAACTATTAAACAACCTGATAGAAAAACTACCAAATACATAAAACTGTGGTTTTCTAACAATTAGACAACGTCGAACAACATTTTTTTAGGTAAAACATAGAAAAATGTATACACAAGTATATGTAACGTGGCTAAAAGTAAAAAAATAAAAAATAAAAAATAAAAAGTAAATCACAATGTAATTGTATGGCGTCTTTGTTTACTAATATATCAGTTTTTACTTTTTTACTGGGGTTTTTTTTGTTAACGTTAGTTATTTTTGAAAAAAAATTGTATGGTTAATTGTTAGTTGAATTTTAAATTTGTACTAAAATAATATGTATTTAAAATGAAAATGATTAAAGCTTATTTGAGGTAAAAGTAGTAAGAAGTGATATGTAATCAAAATTATGTGAGTGGATGAATAGTGAATTAAAGTTGATGTGATATGTAAGGATGATTGGTTGATACTTATTATTTAATTATATTAATAATATTGATGATAATATGGTTGAATTAAAGTTAGATTAGATTCTGATTATTGATTAAATATGAGTGTGAAATAATTTGTAAACAAAATACACTCATTTCTTACTATCATAGAACTTGTGATACTTGGGATACATTCACCCAAAGTCAATGTGGCTATAAATGGAGCACAAATTAAGTACACTACACATGCACATGCAGTCGGGCCAACTTTCTAAATCTGGAGCACTGCCTCGTAGCTTACACGGCAAGCTCTTTTCTGCTCGTGTCTTTGTACTTACAGCACAGTAGTGCATGCGCTAATTGCCCCAATTGTTCGTCTAGTCCTATTTCACTTCTCACCCATTTTTTTTTCTTTTCCCAAGACGTAGAATTTATGAATGTTATTGTTTATGTCAGTTCAAGACATTGATACTATAGACTTTGTTTTACTTCCGTTTTTTTTATCAGATTTGTAATTGTAGTTGCCTTACTCGAAAATAATTTGATATATTAGTCTGCACCCATGCTTTGCTACTTCACAACCGATCTCATGGTACAATGTTCATAATTTAATTTCAGATTTTTGGTCCAAAAACAGAGGGAACAGAAAAAAGAAAAGAAAAAAACGATTCACTGA